>ML823413.1:2700-36711 GCA_009831015.1 Picea engelmannii
CAGATCTCACTTGCTAAAAGATGCAGAGATAACAACCTTTAGAAAACTCCCCAATTTCAGAAACAATTTCAAGGAGTATCACCTGTTGGTAAGGACATATGCTAGAGATTGAACTACATTATGTCCAAACTGTTCTTATCATGGCAATTTTCTAACAGTTAGAAATGGAATAATTCAAGTTCATTTCCAAAGCATAAATGATCAATAACAGTTTCCTTTTTAGAAAAGGTAATAGGACTTCTGAAGATATTTGCTTACCTCATAGCTTAACCAAAATTTAAAAACTTGTTTCCTTCTCAATTCTACACAGGAAGCCATTCCTTACTTCTGATCTGCAAAACAAACTTTAAGAGAGGACCTTCGCAGGCTCAAGTCTGCAAGTCTTGAGCTCTTTATGCCCTAAGCTCTGATTCCATGTTAGAATTAGGGTAGTAAAGCAGAACAAAAGTATCTTTTTAATTTTAACTAGATCTTATATCAATAAAACAAGTCTACACTACTTGGATGGAGAAAACACCCAAGTGTGCCCAGATCTAAGTAGATTAGAATAGATCTGATCTTCAATGCTGGAAAGAAACTTATACAGATCTAAGAGATCTGATGACATAGATAAAGAGTAAAACAGTGGTTCAGATCTATAACGCTGGACTTAGACTTTACATAGATCTACAGATCTAAAACAAACTGATCATAAACAGTTAATCACAATTATAGAAACAAGAGGTAAATTCAATATACAGTTCAGATCTACAAACTGTCAATGCTGATACACAAATCTATGTAGATCAAAATCCACAAACTGTCAATGCTGATACACAAATCTATATAGATCAAAATCCACAAACTGTCAATGCTGATAAACAAATCTATATAGATCAAAAGTACTGAAGTCAAGAACAAAGTTCAGATCTGAAGGTGATTAGTAGATAGCTTACCTAGTCTTAAAAACTTTACCTTTGAAGAAGTCACAACAACTACAAGAGATGTAGAATCATTTGAATTATGCTTAGACAAAGGTCCAGTTCATAGATCCACCTTATAGGTTGGATCTCTTTGCCAATAGATGAAGAAACATTCTTGCCACCAAAGGAATAGGGCCACAAAGACCTCTCACTTTCAAACCCTCACATTAATAGTAGGTGAAGCATGCAAAACCTCACACAGAATTGTTATGGACAAAACCCTTACACAGGAAGGTCAAAAGCCAAAAGAAATGGTCACAGTCTGAACACAAGAGCAAACACCTCACAACAGAAATGGAGGATGGCACCCACAGTGATATCCCAATAGTCATTTGGAGAGGGGCTGTACCACAGTCAGCTCACACAACAGTCAAAAAGAAAAGGCCGCACCACTATCAACCCTCACAATAGTTACAAGGAAAGGCTGCACCACTGTCAACCCACATAGCAGTGAATAGAAGAGGGCCGCACCTTTCACAGCAGGGTTACACCAAGCTGCCGCACCTCACAACCACACCAAACAACAGATAAGGGGAGAAGAGGCCACACCCTCCACACACTAAACTAGCTCTTCCACAACAGGGTTACACCAAGGGGCCGCACCTCACAGCCACACAAAACAACAAATAAGGGGAGAAGAGGCTGCACCCTCCACACACTAAACTAGCCCTTCCACAACAGGGTTACAACAAGGGGCCACACCTCACAGGGCATGCACAACAGAACAGGAAGGGGGCTGCACCTCAATCAAGAACTCAGCCACAACAGAAATAGAAGAGGCCGCAACTTGTAGACCCTCCACAAAGCAAAGCAAGGTAGACCGTAGCCTTTCACAGCAAACACAACAACAAAAAGGAGGCCGCAGCGAGGAGACTCCAACAGAAGGGGGCCACTCACTTCAAAACAAGAAGATAAAAAAATGTGTGTGAATGAGAGGGGTAGGGGTTTCTTTTATAGTTTTAGGCTAGGGCAAGGGATTAAAATAAATATAATCAAAATAACATGTTTAAATTAAATTTAAACATGTTATAATTAACATTTTAAATTTAACTTTATTTTAACCCTTGAATAAAAACAACAAAACCCCAAACCAACACATGCAAGGGTAAGAGAGGGATAGTTAGGTGGCAATACTCATTCCTTCATTTAACATGGTGAACCTATTACTTTATCATCACTGCATATGGGACTTATCCCTCATGTGGTTATGTCCTTCTTCAAGGAAGGTCATGTACCATCAAAATACTTGATAGAGGATCAAGTAGCCCCATAACCTTTTCTGGGGTCTTATCCAGCAAGGTCAAAGACCAAGGATCAACCCATGCCGTATGCATGGGTAGGGGCTTTAATTGCTTGGTCCTAGACCAAGAACCCTAGTCGTATACTGGGGGCCCGAACAAGGGTCTTTTCCACCATGGTTCAAGACCATGGATCAACCCATGCCTCAGGCATGGGTACCCTGGACATTTCCAGGGGCCCTAGACATTTCTAGGGGTTTTAGCTACTTAGTCTTAGATTAAGAACCCTAGTCATATACTGGGGGCCCTAAGAAGGGTCTTTTGCCATGGCACTGACTGTTTGGTCCCAGACCAAATACCCCAGGAGTGCACTGGGGGCCCTAGACCTCAGCTAGGGTCTTTTCCATCCTCCCGGAGAATGGCTCTTGCAGCTGCTATAAATTTAACACATCCTCATGGTCGTACTAGGTCTATTGGACCTTTACGAGCTCCATGACTCGATTCCAGAGCTACTCAACTTTTCGATCCAATATGAAAATCGGTGGCACTTGAAATCCGCCTTTTGGCTCCACTTGAATCACATTCCAATCAATAACATGATTAGCATCATGTACATACCTCTTAAGCAATGACACATGGGAAAACATTATGAATGCATAGGGACGCAAACAATGCAAGCATATAAGCGACAGGACCAATCCTTTCAAGGATTTCAAATGGCTCACAATAGTGTGATGTGAACTTATAACACTTTCCCAACTTCAGGGAACTATGCTTGACCTTCATTTTCAGAAATACGTGATCACCCACTTCAAATTCCCCGTGGGTTCTGCCTTTATCTGCACAACGTTTTTGCCTGTCTTGGGTAGCTTTTAAATTTTGCCTAATCTTTACCATCTGCTCCTCTATTTCTCGGAGTAGATTTGACCCAACTATTGCACGATCTGTTGGGTTGTCCCAACTTACAGGCGTGTTTCACTTCTTACCATAAAGCGCCTCAAATGGGCTCATCTTCCAAGATGCCTGATACCCATTGATGTACGAAAGCTCTACCAAACGAGGGTAGTCTTCCCACTTGGATGGTTTATCCATCACAAACATCCTCAACATGTCTTCAATCACTCGATTTACTCTCTCCGTTTGACCATCCGACTCAGGATGATATGCTGTGCTGAAATTCAGACTTGTTCTGAATCCCTTAAATAAACTTTTCCAAAAGTTCGAGGTGAACTTGGAATCTTTGTCAGACACAATTGTCTTAAGAACACCATGCGACTTAGCAACTTCACACATGTATATCTCAATAATGTCAAATACTTTGTGCGTTGACTTCACTGGAATAAAATGGGTAGTTTTAGTAAGCTTGTCCACCACCACCATAATAGAATCATGCTGCTTAAGAGGCATAGGCAACTTAGTTATGAAGTCCATGGTCACAACTTTCCACTTCCACTCAGGAATGGGTAAAGGCTGCAACAAACCAACGAGATGTCTGTGCTCAACCTTGACCTTCTCACATTCGAGACATCTTGTAATAAGATCTGCAACTTCCTTTTTCATACCTGGCCAAAAGTATTGCTTCTTGGCTGCTGCAAGGGTCTTTTGATAACCTGGATGTCCAACATAAGGAAACTTATGCATCTCCGACTATATCATATTCTTCAACTCTTGTTCATTTGGCACATAGACTCTGCGTCTATGCACGAGGATCCCATCCTCTCTTAACTCATAACCTTCAAACTTTGGCTGCGACATACCTTGCTATAAGGTCACACTTATATCCATATAATGTAGATTTGATTTGGAAACTTCTAAAATTTTGTCGTGCAAATCTGTCTGGTACATACTAATGATTGTAGCATACATTTCATGCATCTTTCTGCTGAGTGCGTCAACCACCTTGTTCTCTTTTCCTATGATATGCTTTATGTTGAAGTCATACTCACTGAGGAACTCTAACCATCTGCTTTGTCTAGCATTCAAACTCGGTTGTCCAAACAAATACTTCAGATCACAATGGTCCGTTCTTAGCTCAAATCTCTTACCCATGAGATAATGCTGCCACATTTTCAAAGCATGCACTATGGCTATCAATTCCAAGTCATGTGTAGCATATAGTCTTTCATGCTCTTTCAAATTCCTTGATTCATAGTATACCACATGTCCATTCTGACTTAGAACTCCATCGAGTCCTTCCTTGGATGCGTCTGTGCACACAACGAAGTCTGCATCTGGATCTACAATTATTAAAATCGACGCACTTATTAACAAATTATTCAAGTGTTGGAAACTCCTTGTGCAATCTGGTGTCCATTCAAATCACACACCTTTCTTCTGCAATGATGTGATTGGATGCACAATTTGTGAGAATCCTTCAATAAACCTTCTGTAGTACCCTGCCAATCCCATAAAGGATCTTACTTCTACAACATTTCTTGGTGTTGGCCATTCTTCAATGGATTTTATCTTCGTTGGGTCCACCGCTATTCCATCTTCTGAAACAATATGATCCAAATAGTGAATTTTTCGTTGAAAAAATGAACACTTGCTCAACTTTGCATAAAGATGATGCTCCCTCAACACCTGCAACACCATTCTCAAGTGATGTTCGTGCTCTTCCTCAGACTTTGAGTAAATAAGAGTGTTGTCCAAAAATACAATGACAAACTTATCTAAATACTCTCTGAAAACTCCATTCATTAAACACATGAAGACAACTGGTGCATTCGACAACCCAAATGACACCATTGTAAACTCATAATGACCACACCTTTTTATGAAGGCAATCTTACTGTTGTCTTCCTCTTTTATTCTTACTTGGTGATAACTAGATTTGAAATCTACCTTCAAAAATATCTGTGTGCCTCTTAGCTGATCAAACATACCATCTATCTTTGACAAATGATACTTGTTCTTTACAGTGACTTTGTTCAACTGCTTGAAGTCAATAGAAAGTCTCAACGTACCATCCTTCTTCTTCACGAACAAAACTGATGCACCCCAAGGCGACACTTGGGCGTATATACTCCTTCTTCAAAAGCTCTTCAAGTTGCATATGCAACTTCTTCAGTTCATGCATACTCATCTTGTAAGGAGTCTTAGATACAGGTGTTGCTCCTAGGATCATATTTATAGAGAAATCTGTATGTCTTTTCAGAGGCAATCCCGATATCTCTTTAAAAACATCCTCATACTCTTTCAGTACTGCACAATCTTCCACACTTGACACTTTATCCTTAGGTGCCTCTTCCATGTGCGATGCAAATACTTGACACCCTTTCTGTAACTTTTCTTCAATTGCAACGCTGAAATTTCTCTGATAATCACAACTCTTGGAATTCTTTGAATTGATCTCAAATTTCCTTGCTCATCCACGCAAGTAGATGCCTTATTATAACAATCCAGGAAAACATGGTGCTTGTCCAACCAATCCATACCAATGAGGTAATCGTACGAGCCCAAAGGTATAATATTCAAATTAACCTTTGTGTGCAGTCCCTTAATCTCCAATGGACATGCCTTAACCATCTCATTGATTTTCCTTTTTGATCCTATGGCTAACTATACCAACCAAGGTTTTCCCAGCTTGCTTCTCGACAGATGGAATCTTTCCACCATTTTAGGACCTAGATAACTATGAGTAGCTCATAAGTCTATTAAAATAAGAATAGGTTGGCTGTTAATCTTACCTTCCACCTCGATCATGTGCGACTGGAACTCAACGTGCTTGTTATCCAACGCGACGTAGATCCTTGGCACATTTCTACCCATGTCTTCTACTGTCGCAACTTGCTGTACACTTAGCGCACTCCTCGCTTTATCACCTCTTTGAGGGAAATCTCTGCGCATATGATTTTTGCCACAACCCCAACACTGAACAAGTTGTTGCCATGAATTTTGTCCCACTGTTTCCGACATTCTGAGCTCCTGAAGAGTCATCTGTCCTTGCGCAATATTTCTGATAAACGATGGATTAACTCCTTTCTTCCTCTGTTCCACCTTACTTTTCATCTTATCTTCCCAAGCCTTTTGGAAAGTCGATCTCCCCCTTTGTCGATCATAAAGACACTTAATGTGCCTTATGGTCTCTTCTAACGTTTTAGGATCATCATACTATATCCTGTCATCTATAAATGAGGGAAACTCACTCAAATATATCTGAATATTCACTTGTTCATCCTTAATAAAAGACACATAATTCAACAATTCTAAAAATCTTCTTTTGTACTCATCGATTGTCATGCTCCCAAGCTTGAGTTCGAAGAACTCCTTCATTTTCATGTCATAGTACTACTTGGTTAAGTATTTCCTTTGGAAATACCTCTTGAACTCCATCTAAGTCATTTTCTTCTCATCAATGTGCCGCACTTGCACATTCTGATCCCACCATATTGATTTCTTTCCTTTTAGCTAATAGATAACAATTCTCCCTTCTACGTGCGCAAAATAATGATGCAACTAGAAGTACTTTCTCATGCCCAACAACTAAGTCTCCGCATATTCATCCTTCTTATGCTTACCGTCGAAGGTAGGAGGCTTGATCTTATTCATTTCTCCTTATAGCTCGTCCACTCGAGTCCTTCTCTTATGTTTTCTGACAAGAGATGGACTTGAGCTACTACGCATTTGCCTAAAAGAATGCTTACCAACACCTCTTTCTTCTCTTATTTTCTCATCATAAAACCTGCGATTTCTTGACCCACTTATTTATGTCTCCTTATCCATCTTTTTTTCTATTCTTTCCAGGCTTTGCATCAATTTGACATTGAAGTCATATTGTTGTGCCTTGGCTCTCATAAGCCTCTCATTATGAGCCTTATAACTCTAGACATCTTTTTGCAATATTTTCACAGTTTCTACCAAGTTCACGTGCTTCTCCTCAGACTCAGTACCATCGATACCCAAATTGATATACAGATCCCCAAATTCATCATCAAGACCTCTACGCATATTCCATGCTTTTAACCTTCTGCACTCACTCTGTCCTGTTCTATTCAATGAAAATTTTGCAAAATGTGCAAGCAATTAAGATTGTTAGATGGTTTCATGCAACAACTACATGAAAACTCTGAAACATTTTGTCAAAATCCTTTCACTTGGATTACGTGGACGATTTTAACATCCCAACTCTAGCGCGCACACTCGCGCATCACTATCTATGTGCGCATCATAACTCTATACCGCACACCAATAGTCTTTCACACATACTAAACTCTGTACAGTGTGGTACCAATTCTTAGCGCACACATCTATTCACACTAATCTCTGACCCATGCAATTCTAGTGTTGAACCAATCGCTTTGATACCAATTTGTAACATCCCTAGCCACCCCATCTGGGCCACGTCACACAACCTCAACTTCTGTAACGTACCTAGTCTCCCACTGAGTCTCGTTACCACATTACACATGCTCCGAAACAACCAAATTGCAATCTTAACAAAATACCACTGATCAATGTTACATTAGAAGTACATTGCGCGAAGTCTACTTTAAACTCAATTCACGCAATATCACTTGAAGTAATGCGTTCAACCCAAACCTGAGTCACGCCACACAACTTATAATAGTGGAAACAACAATTTCTTTTAATACAACCTTAAGCAGTGAAAATAAATCAGAATTGTGCGCACTATCATACTGTTCACACATTACAACCTTGCGCACAACCATCTCAATGTCATGCGCCAACTTAGATTTCCCTGTGCGCAGAGTTTAATTATTTTTCCACACACACAAATCCCCAGCCTCTTGATACACACAGGCTACAACCCCGCACACCCAACCACTCAATCCTCTTCTTGCCGACTCATAACCAAAATCACCAGGTTAACATAGTAGGAAAAACTAACCATATCGGATATATCCATGCATAACTACAAATACTGGCTATATGCATCATACTTACAATTGTAAGCATCATTAAACAAGATAAAAACAAACACTTATATGCAACGACATACAAGAATTAACCCACGTCAAACATATATAAACAAGCACACAGTAAACAAGACAAGCACATAAATAACATTTATCTTTTATGAAAATCACCAACTGCGGCCTTGACTCAGATGTTCCTTCCATCCATAGACATTGTTGCTCTTAAACCTTTAGCAACAGGTCACCCTCGAGCAGTGGCTCAACTCCACCAGGGAAAAAAGGGTCCTAACAACAAGTTATGGTGTCAAACTCAACAAAATTTTCCAATCTTAGGTGCTTGCTATTGGAATTAGCCCACAATCCATCATTCCCCACACACCTATCACACCCAAGGAAGTGTGCCCCTTCTCTGCTCACCAGTGCTTCGGCTGTCCCACTTCCCTTCCCAGGGTTACCAGTAACAGACCGAACATGAAATCTCTGAGCCCTGCGACTAATGCTCAACGCACCAGAGAACAACTCTCAACAATACTCTCACCTAGAGAGTATGCTCACGGGTCTGACAACCACTCCACAACAACCAATCTCTCACCCAGAGAGATTGCTCACGATCTACCAACCCGACTCCTTGATAGTAGAATTCCAGTTACAACCTCACAACTCTTTGCAAGCTTCTCCGGAAAGATAAGGTTTCTCTGGACAGATAAGGTAATAATTGGATTTTCCATACAGTCCGACCCCCTTTTGCTCACCAAAACATGCCATGTGATTAATAATTGTAATCCCCCCCAAAATACACTAAGGCCATCAATATATATTGTATGCCTTTCACTTGACACTTGTCACCCCCAAAAGTAGCTTTAGGCCACTTGGTGACCCGTTCCGTACCCTTGGAAACTTAGGATAAAATAATATATATCTGACATTACACTTTTCCTAGAAATATTATAAAATATTCCCCAAGACTTACGACTCACCTTCCTTTTCCCTTTTCCAATAGAGTAGGCCCCCAATCTCTTTTTGTCAGAGTTAGTCAGCGCACAACGATGCAATATTATATTAATATTTATGATTATATTTACATGGATAAGCACACTAGCCTATTGACGTCTAGACTCATCAACCTCATAATCACACAGGTTCTCCATTCTCAAAACATAAACACTTGTTTCCGCGCACTATCCCAAGTACGTGCAACACAATGCAATGTGCGCACTTACCCAGGTGCGCACAACACATAGACTCTACACCTTATCTTGTTAACAACTTTGTGCACACTACCCTGATGCGCACAACACCAAAACCAATTTTCCTTGACTCACTAGCCTAAATGTTCATTACATTTACACTTGGTACCGATTCGACTCACCAGCCTATATGTACAATTTCCAAGGGTTTCGTATCAATGACACTATATATAAGTTGACTTAGTTAATCCTTTGGTGATCTACAAAAAACTGATACTTGTTTTGCATTATATAGTGAGATTATGGAAGAAGAGATATGTGAAGACTTTCTTCTTCCAATAAAGATAAAAGATAATATGAAACAATGTATATAAAATAGATTTAAAGAAAACATGAGTAGTTTTTATTCTTCACAGGGTGATGAGTGGTAGCTAGCCTAGATTTCCCAAAAATGTTTTGATGGTAACGTTTCATGTGATATTGGATTAAAGTGATTCAAAATACATATTTAAGTATATTTCTAGGGTTATCTCTAGTAGGAACATGTTTTTAAGTGCATTGAATTGATATGTTAAATCCGCTATTTGCAGTTTCTAACGTTGTCACATACCCAACCACCAACACATGCTGGGCCACACTTGTACTTGTCAAGATCAACAATTTTGGAACTCATTTAGAAAATATGATACCAAAAACTAAATAATGAAGCATGAAATAATACATGCAGTCCTCAATATTCATGTTAACTTATGAAATAATTGAACAATATGCCATGCTCAACTAATACTAGCAAGCATGCATATTACTAAAACATAACTAAGAGATAATAATAATACACATTGAAAATAAATATACAAACAGAGATAACCATGACAAAAAACACTTGTCTTTAACAAAACCAATCACCAACTAGCTGCAGACCAAGGACGCTCCATCCAACCTTAGACACTATTGTTCCAAGTCTCAACAACAGGTCACCCCCGAGCCAGGGCTATGAGTCCACTAGGACGGGTCTCATACCAACACTTAGTTTCCTAAATCAATCAACAATCAAGCTCTCACATGTATCTCAACATACAACAATTCAAAGTACACCAACTCTCTTCGCTTTCAGCTTGCACCGCCCAAAAAGAATGAACCCCCTTCACTACCACATAATCTCTTAGCCTATCCGCCTCTTTCCAGGGCTACAATGCTTCTAGTCAGGAAATGTCAACGCTGGAAACTCTCAAGATTCTTAGTTGTGGAGAATTCTATCTCAACTGTCATTATTCTCAGGCTCACATGCATCCATTCCCTCTTGAAATAATCAATAATTAACTATAGCCAACCAACCATGACAACTCTCTTTCAACAATTCATTCTCCCTTCCCCACATAACAAAAAATGAGCAGAAGAATGAATTCGAGAGGAACAACTCCAATTTTTTTTTTTTTTTTTAGAGTAAGAATGAATGGCCAATCTCCAAGACAATCAAGAACAAGGATTAAATATCAAAAGCATAATGTGGGCTTCCCCCAGGAAGCTCAGGTAACCCCCTCATTCTCTCTAAATTCCAAGGTAGTTAAAATAAAAATAATTTAAAAATGTAAAGGCGTATACCTTTAGCTTTCCCCCTCTCTCATGGAATCATGGCCTCCTATAACTCGTGTCCTTGTCCATCTCGTAGCCAATGATGCATTTTATTATTAATAATGATCAAAGTATTACATTTCCTAGGCAATCTGATCCCTTTCAATTATTCAAGAAATCCGACCTTTCATCAAATAAACAAAATACATTATTAATCTGGGGACTCAAAACCAAGGTATTACATTCCCCTTTCCCTTATTTTGACACTATTATTAGTGCATATACAAAAAAAAATCCAAAATTTCAAAATTCTTCAAAAAGTCACGGGTATTATGCCCACATGGCATCTTCATGCTCCCAAGTAGCATCTTTAGGACTATAGCAGGTCCACTGAACTTTTACCAGTTCTATAACTTGAATTTGGAGCACTTTGACTTTTCTGTCCAATATGCGCACATGATGGACCTGAAAGTCTCCTCTGGATCCACTTGAATCAAATGCCAATCAATAACATGGTTAGGATCATGCACACATTTTTTCAACAAAGAGACATGAAATACATTATGCACACTCATTGGAGCAGACAATGCAAACATGTATGCAACTGACCCTATTATGTCCAATATCTCAAATGGACCACATAATTTGGTTGCTAGCTTGGTACAACTGCTTAACTTTACTGAGATCTTTTTGGGATTCACTTTCAAAAGAACATTCTCTCCCACTTTAAATTATTTGGATATCATGTTCTTATCTACATAACTCTTCTATCTATCTCGTGCTGCCTTTAAATTCTATTTAATTCTAACCATCTAGTCTTCCATATACTTGAGCAATTTTGGCCCAAGTACTACTCTGTCTGCTAGATTGTCCAAACTCAATGGAGTATTGCATTTTCTACCATACAAAGCTTCAAATGGGCTCATCTTCAATGAATCTTGATACCTATTATTATAGGAGAACTCAACCAAATGCAAGTAATCTTCCCACTTAAATGGCTTATTCATCACATACATTCTCAACATGTCTTAAACTGTTTGGTTAACTCTCTCTATCTGCCCATCTGACTCTGGATGGTATGATGTGATAAAGTTAAGATTTGTACCAAATCCTTTAAATAATCCCTTCCAGAAATTTGAAGTAAACTTTGTATCTCTGTCTGAGACAATTTCCTTAGGTATCCCATGCAACCTAGCAATCTGCCTCATGTAAATTTTTGCAATATTAGCTTCTCTATGAGACATCTTTACAGGAAGAAAATGAGAAGCCTTTGTCAATTTATCAACCACTACCATTATTGAATCATGTTGCCTTGTTGTCCTAGGAAACTTAGTGATAAAATCAATGGTTACCACTTTCCATTTCTTCTCTGCAGTTGGAAATCGCTGTAGCAAACCCGCTGGGTTTGTATGCTCAACTTTCACTTTCTGACATTCCATACATCTGACAATGTAACCAACAACATCCCTTTTCATCCTAGGCCAAAATAATTGTCTTCTTACTGCTGCAATTGTTTTCTGGTAACCAGGATGTTCGACATATGGAACACTATGCATTTCTTTTAATACCAAATTTCGAAGTTCTCCGGAACTAGGAACACAAATCCTATTTTTATGCATAAGGAGTCCATCTTCTTTCATCTCGTACCCTTTGCATTTATGTTGTACATTTTCTTGCTGTAAGCTTTCTTTTACCTGTAGGTAATGTTGGTCTGTAACAACAACACTTAAAATTTTGCTCTTTAAATCTGAACTATGCATACTAATGGCTGTAGCATGCATGAGACAACAACTTTATTTTCTTTTCCTTTGATGTGCTTGATATCAAATTCCTACTCACTTAAAAATTCCATCCATATTGTCAGCTTAACATTCAAAATTGGTTGTTCAAAAAAATATTTCAGAACACTATGGTATATTCTTAAGATCAAATTTCTTTCCCATGAGATAATGCCTTCACATATTCAATGCATGAAATATGACATCGAACTCCAAATTATATGTGTCATAATTCTTCTCATGTTCTTTAGACTTTATGGACTGATAACTAATGAAATGTACGTTTTGAAGGAGGACTCCCCCAAGTCCTTTCTTGCATGTATTTATACGAACTACACAATTTTTATTTGGGTCAACAATCTTTAAAAAAAGTGCACTAGTTAGTAATTCCTTCAACAAATTAAAATTCTTTTTACACTTTGTTGTCGATTAAAATTTAATTCCCTTATTTTGTAGAAAAGTGACGGGATAAACAATCTTAGAGAATCCTTCTATAAACCTCATGTAGTATCCGACTAATCCCATAAAAGATCTGACTTTTGAAACATACCTAGGTGCTGGCCATTCTCTAATGGATTCAATATTCTATGAATCAACTACTATGCCTTGTTCTGAAATAATGTGCCCCAAATAATGGACACGTTCTTGGTAAAAAAAACACTTTCTAATCTTGGCATAAAGCTAATGTTCCCTTAGTACTTGCAGTACCAACTTCAAGTGATGTTCATGTTCTTCTTCTAATTTAGAATATAATAGTATGTCATCCCGGAACACAATGACAAAATTATCTAGATAATTTTTGAATATGCCATTCATTAAGGACACAAATATTACTAGTATGTTGGTCAGTCCAAATGGCACAACTACAAATTCATAATGTCCATACATGGTTTTAAAAGCTATGTTACTGATGTCTTTTTCATTGATTCTTACCTGATGATACCCTAATCTCAAGTCTATTTTTGAAAATATCTTTCTCCCCTTAAGTGATCAAATATGTCATCAATTCTAGGTGGAGGGTATTTTTTGTTCACAGTGGCTTTATTCAGTTTTCTAAAGTTAATACACAACCTCAATGTTCCATTATTCTTTTTAACAAAGAGTACTGGTGCTCCCCAAGGTGAAACACTTCTTCAACAATTCTTTCAACTACAATTGTAATTCCTTTAATTCTGGTGTACTCATTCTATAAGGTGTGTTTGATACTGGGGCAACTCCTGGTACTAAATCAATAGATACATCTATCTCCTTCTTTGGTGGCAATCCTAGTATTTCTCGAAATACATTTTCAAACTCTCGCAATACTGAAAAGTCTTCAAGGCTTGGCCCTTTTGCCTTTTCCGGTTCCTCCACATGAGCTGTATACAAATGACAACCCTTCATAAAGTATCTCTTCAGATGTAAGGATTAAATATCCCTTATAGAAATGGTTTTCAAAATTCCTCTCACAATACTCTGTTTTCTTTCTTCATCAAGGTATGTAAATGTCTTGTTATGACAATCTAAGACAACATGACGCTTGCCTAGCCAATCCATTCCAATTAGGATATCATAAGATCCTAATGGGATGATATTCTAATCAACATTAGTACTCATTCTATCCAAGTTTATTGGACAACCTTTAACAATCTCATTGATCTTTCTTTTGGTTCAAGTGGCTAGATGAACCAAACTTGATTTTTGAAGATTACTTTTCTCCAAATGTGACCTGCCCACTATAATTTAGGGTCGATGTAAGAATGGCTTGCTCCTGAATCAATTAAAATAACAACAAACTAGTTAATGATCTTACCTTCCACTTCAATCATAATTGATTGGTATTTTTCTTGTCGATCCTATAAGGTTGCATATATTCTTGGAATATTTCTGCCCACGTCTTCTATTGTAGTGGCCTCTTGGATGTTGTGCATGGTCTACATATTGTCTTCCCGATGATGCAATCCTTGTACAAGTGATCTTCTTTGCATCCCCAACATTTGATTGGTGGTATTTCCCTTTTTCCCAAGGACTCTTCCCTCTTGGATTCATTCTTGACAGACCGACTTTGCTGAATTTCACTAGGGATGTTTCTGTTGAAAGGAGGTTTGAGTCCCTTCCTCCTCTAATGAGATTTATCCTTCTTCTTATCCCTCCAAGACTTCTTCAAAGATTCTATTCCCTTTCCTTGCTCATACATGTACTTATCCTTTCTAATGGTCTCTGTCAAAGTTTTGGGTTCATCATATTGAATTTTTTATTTATAAAATGATGATAGTCCACTCAAGAACCTTTGTATGTTCACCTTCTCATCCTTGATAAATCCCATGTACTTTGGAAATCCCATGAACTTCTTTTGATATTCTCCCATGGTCATGCTCCCCAATCTGAGTGCAAAGAACTCTTGCATTTTCTTGTCATAGAAGTGTTCTGAAAGATATTCCTTCTGGAAATACCTCTTGAATTTCTTTCAAGTGACCCTACTTTAATTAATGTGCTCCACTTGCTTCAACTTATCCCACCATGAAACAAATTTTCCATTCAAATGGTAGGTGGCAATTTAAGCTTCTAAATTTGAGTAGTTATGCAACTAAAAATACTTCCTTATTCTAGGCAACCAAGCTTCAACATCATCTTCCCTTTCTCTTTCACCATCAAAGGATGGTGGCTTAAGCTTCCTCAGCTCTCCTTACAAAATGCCTAATTCATTTCTTTTTCTTTGGTGCCTAACATGAGACACTTCTAGACTGCTTATGGAATCTTGAGACATAAAATTTCCTTGTTGAGTAAGAAGGTGAGTAGTATCTATGAGTTTTGCTAGCACTTCTTGAATGACTGATTGTTCTGTAGTTATCTCTTCTTTCATGATGTCTTCTTCTTTCTGTCTTAAGTATGATTCATTCTTGGCTTGCCTCTGTAGCTGATTTAGGCTTTGCATCATTTGGACATTTATTCGATTATGTTCTTTCATCATCTTCTCATTGTATTCTTTGTATCTCTGCACTTCTACTTTCAATTTTCTCAGTCTCTATTAATTTTTTTTGGATTTGCTATGCTCTTGTGTTCATTAGATTATGTCTCTGCATTTACAACACTGATATTTTTACCTTTAGCTTCTCTCTCATGACAAAAGTTTCTCTTTCCTTCCTCCATTTTCCAAATCTGCATTCTTAGCTTGAACCAATATGTTGATACCCCTAATTTTGCAAGAAAGTGTGCATGCAACATAATTTCTATTAGATAAAAAAAATATGAACATGTATACACATTTCTGGAAAATCACTGTAATATATATATATATATATATTCTTTAAGGTGTCATTTGATTTTGAGTAGACTGTAACCTCTACTATTCAAAACAATTTTCTGGGTGCCTAACTAGATTCCTTTCTTCGAGGGCTTTCCAACGACTATTCGTTTTCCTAATTTTAAGCTCAGAGAAAAAAGTTATTCCTTTCTGAAGTTTTCAAGCCATACTTGGAAAAATCCACCTCATGTCCACGTGGCACTATCTGGAATGTATGTGACTACTAATGTGGCACCCATGTGGTATCGGCTCGGTGGGTCCTCATCTCTTCTGCATTCAACATTGATCGCCATTCTCCCGATATTTGATATCGACCCATCAACATATCGACCTATCTCCTGCCGTCCTCCCCAAGTAATTCATTCCATTCTACCCTAGAGTGCCCGACATTTGATAACCAATAGTCTAGTTGGCACCCTGGACACATAGGATAAGCTTGACCTGCCACCTGTGCTGACATGTGGCACGATGTTCTCTTGATACATCATCATATGCGTAGAGCTCCTCCACTCCTGTGCTTCCACTTGTCCACCTCTCATTAGATCACTTACATCATCCTCACATGCTCTGTCCACTTGCAATCCACAAGGCTTGGAACCTTGTCCCCATAACCATGCCTTATCGGGTATCGAGTTATCCGAACTTTTGAAGGAATGGTTTGGATAACTTCTGGGGGTTTGGGATTTCAATATGTGCCCATTGACTATCGAATCTCTTGCACATGACACCACCTAGGTCTTTTGATATCCGGTACCTGGGGTATCGGCCCACCGAAACCTTTGACCAAAATTTTACATTGTGCGTGGGATCCACCAGGTTCCATGGCTTCTGTTTCAAACATAAATAACACGAGGTTCCCTTTAAATTATAAACTATTTATATGACCCTCCTTCGCATGCATATGTGATAAACAAAATAATTCTCCATCGTAGATCTATGGTGGGGAAACCATGCAAAGGCTGGATCAACGACTCCTGAGAAATGGTTTTCTAAGGGGCATAACCATCACTTCGTCTACCCAAATCATGAAGGAAGAGTTTGCAGGGAGGTCGGGGCCATGTAAGATCTATGGAAAATGTTTTCCATGGCTGTAATAACAACATTTAACCACAAAATATCCACTCTGATTCTTTCCCAAGCAATTAATCCATCTCACTCTAAAGAAACTCACCCAAGCAACCTCTATCATGTAGCAGGCCCTTGAAGGCCCGTTGCTATAAACCAACAACTCTGATACCAATTTGTGACGTGCCCAACCACCAACACAGACTAGGCCACACTCATACTCATCAAGATCAACACTTCTTGAGATCATTTCGAAATATGATACCAACAACTGAATAATGAAGCATGAAATAACACATGCAATCCTCAAGATTCATGTTAAATTACGAAAGAATTGAACAATATTACATGCACAACAAATACTAACAAACAAACACATTATTAAAACATAACTTAGATATAATAATAATACACAACAAAAATAAATATACAAACATAGATAACCATGAGAGAGAACACTTATCTTTAATAAAACCAATCACTAGTTGGCTGCAAACCAAGGACATTCAACCCAACCTTAGACACTTCTTTTACAACTCTCAACAGTAGGTCACACCAGAACCAGGGCTATGAATCCAAAAGGACGAGTCTCAGACCAACACTCCTTTTCCCAAACTAGTCAACAATCAAGCTCTCAAAGGTATCTCAACACACAAAAATCCAACGTACACAAACTATGTTCCCTTCCAGCCTGCACCACCCAAAGAGAATGAATCCCCTTCACTGCCACACAATTCCTCAGGTTGTCCACCTCTTTCCAGAGCTCTAGTGCTTTTGGTCAGGAAATATAAATATTGGAAACTCCTATAGAACTCACTTATTGGTAACATTTCACTTGTTATTGTAATTGGTGTAACTTTTCAAGGAGTCATGATGTAGACTGCTATGCAACACATATTTAAGATAGCACAATAAACTAGAGTAAACACCATGTACACCAAAGGTGAGCATGAAGCATAACTCCAAGATAAATAAAAAAGATGAGCTACACCAACTCAAAGAATACGAGATTCTCCTTCAAATATCCCAATACATTTATACATCTAATTCACACGTTCTTCAATAATTACTACATAATTTCTATATATACCTATTCACATATTGCACATGTGGCTCCTTTGTTCGACCGACCACTATTATATATACATTTAACTCGTTACATATACATTTAATCCTATATATTCTTTCCTTGGGATCATATCATATACATTTAGCTGCTGATATGACCCCCTTGGGGTCATATCAAACCCACTCCAATTACCAGTCTAAGGAAGGATACATAGAACATGTTCTTATTTTCGTAACTGCTTGAAAAAATATTGTTGAAGTGGTTTAGAAATATGGTCTTAAATTTACCCTTGACCAAGATTGCAGGAGTTGGGAATCGTATTGAGTTTAGAGGAACATGTTTGAGTGACAGGGTTTTGGATGTTGGGACGATATTTAATGTCATTATTGGATTCCATGATTTACGATTACAATCCAAAAATATCAAAATAGAGGACTTATCTCTTTTTTCTGTCTTAACATTATTATTGGTACCGATAAAAGTCTAGAAACTACCACAATAATAAGCTCTAAATCTTCCTAATATGTCATACATGATATAATAGTTAATGATTACAAGGGAGTTTCATAGGAGTTTCTAATGTCCAAAGGTGATGAAAATGTTATGGAGCCAAACATTAGAAAGAAAATTATGAGGTTTGATAAGCAAGACATGACCAAAGAGATTTTCTTAACAGAGAAATGATGAGATTGCAAAAAAGTTGATTGTGTGGGGTCTTGGTTCAGGTGATGAAAAATGTTCTTTCAAGGATGAGTTGGATTTGGTCCCCTACAAAAATGTGTATGACATTATTTTTTAAGAAACTCAATGATTCATATTGATTACAATATGAGGAAGTTTTATTACCAGTGTGCATCATAATGGTCCTATTTCATATTTCCACTACCAAAAGTATTACAAGCCAAAACGATTGTAGTTGTTCTTGAACTCATATTCTTTATAATTTACCACAGGTTGTGGTTCAATGCTAATGATATTTAATTTAGCTGCATAGAGTGTTTGAAATATAATTCCATCTTAGGGAAAAGGCCCTTGAGGGGTTGGATGATCTAGGTTTCCTATATGTACTCCTTGTAGATATCATCCCTAATCATGTGGTTCAAATCTTGTCTATAGGGTAGGAGGTGAATTGGAGTGTACAAGGAGTAGTTGAAAGGGGGGAATTGATTAGTAAAAATGACCACTCACTGAAGCAAGCAAAAGCCTTAAAAAACCAACAACGGGTCCATTTTGGGGCCCCTATGGAGGCAATATCTTATAGGGAGCACAAAACTAGGTATGGGTACTGACGAGTGCCTAAATTGGCATACTTCCAGCACCCATCTAATACCTTTTTTCTTACCATTTTCCATTGATCATTTCCTTTTGGATACTTTCCTTATTTAGTTTTTCTTACTTATCACTAAGGTATGAATGCTTCCCCATACGCCATTATTACGATATTATTGCATATTTCTTAAAGGCATTTGCTACTTTCATGTACTAGTACTGTTACACAAGAGTAATACAACAAATGCAACTCCTCACAGTGGATGCGATACATCTCTACTGTAATTCCAGGCACAATCCAATTGCTGCAACTCCAAGTATACTCTTCGTGCTGTGACTCCAAAAACGTTTTCAATTACTATGATTCCAAACATGTTTTCTATTGTCGTGACTCTGAGTACATCGTTGCTACGATTCCAAATATAAAACCGCCAACACAACAGTGAATGCTGCAACCGATAGTTAAGAAATAATTTTCATAGAGGAAAGCGACAAGAGGTAAATATATGAACAAAAGAAGAATTGGTTTTTCCACCAAGTCAACACATGTAGATCTTTTCTAAAATTTAACAAAATCATTGTAACCATATGAACAACCGGATTCTCACGGATATCCATCCATTCCTTTGTATAACTTTATACATTAATCATATTGTATAAGAACCTCAACTTCCCCATAGTTGGGGAAGGATAACTCCGGTGATAAGCATTCGACTGCTATTGTATTTTCAGACTTTTGCAACATAATTTCCATTCCCACTCTTATTAGTGTGTTGATGTGTTGGTGATCATGTGATCCTAGTTTTTTAGCTTAGTACCTTTCCTAAGTGGGTAAGGCACTCTCCTTAGTCAGTAATTTCCTGTATATCAGCATAGGATTTAATATTTCAATTTTGTTCATTTGTTTAAGTGATCATTTCATTTCTTAGTACGCTGTAATTCCAATTTTCGTAGAAACTGTTCTTGCAATTCATGCAAGGTTGATACTCAATACATTAGTGTTAAAAGAATTCACAAATTTAAACCAAAATTCAACATGATTTCAATTTATACGAGTTCATGACCATAGACGTTGTTACATATCTAGATACTGCAATTCGTCTCGTCTTAAATTCTGTCATGTTGGAATTTACGTTGCTACAACTCACATCACTATGATTTCTTTTGTGCTATAGCTTTGTTGCTGCAACTTTGCTTGCAATCTCACTTTATTATGTTTACTTTCTGATTCATGATAGGTTTAGAAGTTTCAGATTGATATTACATTGGATTGTTATCAATTGAGCGAACATGTAATTGTTACAATTGAAAATGACCTTCATTCTACTTGAGCAAGTCACCAATAGAACATAGCGTAGATTCAATTTCCGCAAGTGTGATTTCAATTTTTGCAAGTGTGATTCCAATTCTCACAAAGTGTGATTTGAAATTCTGTAAGTGTTGTTTCAATTCCGCAAGTGTGATTTGATTTTTGCAAGTGTGATATTAACTTTCCTTTACTAGTATAATTTGGTGACTTAATTATGTAACTTGAAGCCTTGATTTGTGACATCAAAAGTACTACAACTCTTTAGCTAAAAAAACATTAATCTTTGCATATATGGTGCACGATAGTTCATAAGTAAGATACGACCTCATATTGATAATTAAATGCACAACTCTTTAGTTTCTCACTAAGTTAATTAGGAAGTAATTGAAAAGCCCGTCATTTTTGGCACCGTTTCCAGGGAGCTGTAAAAAATAAAGTAGTGTTGTTTAGTTGTGTGGACTTTTCTTCATTTCAGTAGATTAAATGTTATGATTTATTTTCAGCAGTCCATAAGGTGCTTCTCTAATATTTTATGTGCCCAATGCTAGAGATCAACAAGTTCGATTTATTAATTCTTCCAAAAACCCCCGAAAACCTAACAGTGTAGGTCAATCACAAGAGGGAAATGATCCCAATCAACCACATTACTTATCACCTACACCAATTTTTTCTTGCCAACAAAAGACTCTAAGAGTCTTCTCAGGTATCAGAGACTGTACAAAGATCTTACACACTGAGATTCCATTTTCATAAGAATAGATCAATGAAAAATATCATTAAGAAGAGTTCCTTTTTCCTGAGGCACCTTTGGAAGCAGAGGACAACCCTCAGAAAGAAATGGCTCACGAGGTTGTCAAGGAGGAACCCTCACTTTCATATTTCCAATCAAAGAAACAAATGAGGAAACCACGGTGAAGAATATTCCTCATTCAACTATGCCAATCATTCATGGGTTATATAAGGAAGGTATTGATACCTTCCTCTTCGAGTTTGATGTTCTTTTCAGAAGCTATGACTATGTGGCAGACGCCCAAAAATTGAAATTTTTTCCAGCCACGCTCAAAATAACTGTCCTATGATGGTTCATGGGTCTTGGAAAATATAACATCCGCTAATGGGACCAAATGAACAAGAAATTTATGGACAAATACCAAGACTACTGCAAGGATACATAAAGAAGAGATGGCGTCTTCAAGATGATGCAACATGAAGATGAGAACCTGGAAGAATATGTCGAGTAATTCACCTATAACCTATAGAGGGAAAAGCAAGGAGACTTGGATCCTGAAACACACCGTGTCTTATTTCTAAGAGGAATCCGAGATGATTGTATAGAAATACTCAAACTTATGGGTAGGGGATACATTTCTCAGTTTGAATATGACATTATCTTGGAACGTTGCCAAAAATACTCCAGAGGCACATCAAATACAAGCATAGGACCAAGGGACATATTGGAAAGAACTAACAAAGCTGCTGGAGGTGGAGTAATGAGGGTAGAAATCAGGAACATCTTAGAGGATTTTAAGACCAATATACTTAGTTCCCTGAGCTCCAAATTGGATACACTATAGACAAAGAAGAAGAAGAAAGAAATAAAATGATCGTTGGCTATCTTTTGCCCAAAATACAAAATAAAACATCTAAAGAGAGAGTTTCCATTTGATAAGATCGAGGTCTGGGGAATATGCAACAAGGACCATGCTACTCATAATTTTCCACCCTTTCCCAAGTGCTGGAAACTCCTTGTGCAATCTGGAGTCCATTCAAATCACACACCTTTGTTCTGGAAGGATGTGATTGGATGCACAATCTGTGAGAATCCTTCAACAAACCTTCTGTAGTACCCTGCCAATCCCATAAAGGATCTCACTTCTACAACATTTCTTGGTGTTGGCAATTCTTCAATGGATTTTATCTTCGTTGGGTCCACCGCTATTCCATCTTCTAAAATAATATGATCCAAATAGTGAATTGTTCGTTGAAAAAATGAACACTTGATCAACTTTGCATAAAGATGATGCTCCCTCAACACCCGCAACACCATTCTCAAGTTATGTTCGTGCTCTTCCTCAGACTTTGAGTAAATAAGAGTGTTGTCCAAAAATACAATGACAAACTTCTCTAAATACTCTCTGAAAACTCCATTCATTAAACACATGAAGACAACTGGTGCATTCGACAACCCAAATGGCACCATTGTAAACTCATAATGACCACACCTTTTTATGAAGGCAATCTTACTGTTGTATTCCTCTTTTATTCTTACTTGGTGATAACTATATTTGAAATCTACCTTAAAAAATATCCATGTGCCTCTTAGCTGATCAAACATACCATTTATCTTTGACAAATGATACTTGTTCTTTACTGTGACTTTGTTCAACTGCCTGAAGTCAATAGAAAGTCTCAGCGTACCATCCTTCTTCTTCACGAACAAAACCGACGCACCCCAAGGTGACACACTTGGGTGTATATACCCCTTCTTCAAAATCTCTTCAAGTTGCATATGCAACTTCTTCAATTATGGCGTACTCATCTTGTAAGGAGTCTTGGATACATGTGGTGATCCCAGGATCATATTTATAGAGAAATCTGTATCTCTTTTCGGAGGCAATCCCGATATCCCTTTAAAAACATCCTCATACTCTTTCAATACTGTGCAGTCTTCCACACTTGACACTTTATCCTTAGGTGCCTCTTCCATGTGCGATGCAAATACTTGGCACCCTTTTCTGTAACCTTTCTCCAATTGCAACGCTAAAATTTCTCTGATAGTCACAACTCTTGGAATTCTTTGAACTGATCTCAAATTTGCTTGCTCATCCATGCAAGTAGATGCCTTATTATAACTATCCAGGACAACATGGTGCTTTTCCAACCAATCCATACCAATGAGGTAATCGTACGATCCCAAAGGTATAATATTGAAATTAACCTTTGTGCGCAGCCCCTTAATATCCAATGGACATGCCTTGACCATCTCATTGATTTTCCTTTTTGATCCTATGGCTAACTATACCAACCAAGGTTTTCCTAGCTTGCTTCTCGACAGATGGAATCTTTCCACCATTTTAGGATCTAGATAACTATGAGTAGATCATAAGTTTATTAAAATAAGAATAGGTTGGTTGTTAATCTTACCTTCCACCTCGATCATGTGCGACTAGAACTCAACCTGCTTGTTATCCAACGCGGCGTAAATCCTTGGCACATTTCTACCCATGTTTTCCACTGTTGCAACTTGTTGTACACTAAGCGCAGTCCTCGCTTTATCACCTCTTTAAGGAAAATCTCTGCGCATATGATTTTCGCCACAACCCCAACACTGAACAAGTTGTTGCCATGAATTTTGTCCTACTATTTTTGACATTCTGGGCTCCTGAAGAGTAATCTGTCCTTGCATAGTATTTCTGATAAACGATGGATTAACTCCCTTCTTTCTCTATTCCACCTTACTTTTCATCTTATCTTCCCAAGCCTTTTGGAATTTTGGTCTCCCCCTTTGCCGATCATAAAGACAATTAACATGCCTTATGGTCTCTTCTAACATTTTAGGGTCATCATACTATATCTTGTCATCAATAAATGAGGGAAACACACTCAAATATATCTGAGTCTTCACTTGTTCATCCTTAATAAAAGACACATAATTCAACAATTCTAAAAATCTTCTTTTGTACTCATCAATTGTCATGCTCCCAAGCTTGAGTTCGAATAACTCCTTCATTTTCATGTCATAGTACTACTTGGTTAAGTATTTCTTTTGGAAATACCCCTTGAACTCCCTCTAAGTCATTTTCTTCTCATCAATGTGCTGCACTTGCACATTCTGATCCCACGATATTGATTTCTTTCCTTTTAATTGATAGATAAAAATTCTCCCTTCTGCTTGCACAAAATAATTATGCAGCTGGAAGTAATTTCTCTTACCCAACAACCAAGTCTCCACATATTCATCCTTCTTATGCTCACCGTCGAAGGCAGGAGTCTTGAACTTATTCATTTCTCCTTATAGCGCATCCATCCGAGTCCTTCTCTTATGTTTTCTGACAAGAGATGGACTTGAGCTACTACACGCTTTCCTGAAAGAATGCTTACCAACACCTCTTTCTTCTCTTCTTTTCTCATCATGAAACCTGCGATTTTTTGACCCACTTATTTATGTTTCCTTATCCATCTTCTTTTCTATTCTTTCAAGGCTTTGCATCAATTTGACATTGAAGTCATATTGTTGTGCCTTGGCTCTCAGAAGCCTCTCATTATGAGCCTTATAACTGTAGACATCTTTCTGCAATATTTTTACAGTTTCTACCAAGTTCGCGTGCTTCTCCTTGGACTCGGTACCATCGATACCCAAATTGATATATAGATCCCCAAATTCATCATCAAGACTATAATTCCTCTACACATATTCCATGCTTTTAACCTTCTGCACTCAATCTGTCCTGCTCTATTCAATGAAAATTCTGCAAAATGTGCAAGCAATTAAGATTGTTAGATGGTTTCATGCAACAACTACATGAAAACTCTGAACCATTTTGTCAAAATCCTTTCACTTGGATTTCTTGGACGATTTTAACATCCCAACTCTAGTGCGCACACTCGCGCATCACTGTCTATGTGCGCATCATAACTCTACACCGCACACCAATAGTCTTTCACACATACTAAACTCTGTACTACGCGGTACCAATTCTTAGCGCGCACATCTATTCACACTAATCTCTGACCCATGCAAGTCCAGTGTTGAACCAATTTCTCTGATACCAATTTGTAACGTCCCCAGCCACCCCATCTGGGCCACGTCACACAACCTCAATTTCTGTAATGTACCCAGTCTCCCACTGAGTCTCGTTACCACATTACACTTGCTCCGAAGCAGCTAAATTGTAACCTTCCCAACATACCATTGATAAATGTTACATTAGAAGTACATTGCACGAAGTCTACTTTAAACTCAATTCGCGCAATATCACTTGAAGTAATGCGTTCAACCCTAACCTGATTCGCGCCACACAACTTATAATAGTGGAAACAATGATTTATTTTAAAACAACCTTAAGCAGCGGAAATAAATCAGAATTGCATGCACCAATTGTGCGCACTATCATACTATTCACACATCACAACCTTGCGCACAACCATCTCAGTGTCATGCACCAACTCAGATTTCCCTGTGCGCAGAGTCTAATTCTTTGTCCGCACACACAAATCCCTAGCCTGTTGATATACACAGGCTACAACCCCGCACACCCGACCATTCAATGATCTTCTTACCGACTCATAACCAAAATCACTAGGTTAACATAGAAGGAAAAAATAACCATATCGAATATATCCATTCATTACTATAAATACTAGCTATATGCATCATACTTACAATTGCAAGCATCATTAAACAAGATAAAAACAAACACTTATACGTAACAACATACAAGAATTAAACCACGTCAAACATAGATAGACAAGCACACAGTAAACAAGACAAGCACATAAAGAAAATTTATCTTTTATGAAAATCACCAACTGCTGCCTTGACTCAAATGTTCCTTCCAGCCATAGACATTGTTGCTCTTAAACCTTCAGCAATAGGTCACACTCGAGCCGGGGCTCAACTCCACCAGGGAAAAAAGGGTCCTAACAACAAGTTATGGTCTGAAACTCAATTTTTTTTTTCCAATCCTAGGTGCTTGCTGTTGCAATTAGCCGACAATCTCTCATTCCCCACACTCCTGTCACACCCAAGGAAATGTGCCCCTTCTCTGCTCACCAGTGCTTCGAGTGTCCCAATTCCCTTCCTAGGGTTACCAACAACAGGCCGAACATGAAATCCCTGAGCCCTGCGACTAATGCTCAATGCACCAGAGAACAACTCTCAACAATACTCTCGCCTAGAGAGTATGCTCACGGGTCTAACAACCACTCCACAACAACCAATCTCTCACCCAGAGAGATTGCTCACGGTCTACCAACCTGAATCCTTGATAGTAGAATTCTGGTTACAACCTCATAACTCTCTGCAAGCTTCTCTGGACAGATAAGGTAATAATTGGATTTTGCATATAGTCCGACCCCCTTCTGCTCACCAAAACTTGCCACATGATTAATAATCGTAATCACCCCCAAAATACACTAAGGCCATCAATATATATTGCATGCCTTCCAATTGACACTTGTCACCCCCAAAAGTAGCTTTAAGCCACATGCTGACCCGTTCCCTACCCTTGGAAACTTAGGATAAAATAATATATATCTGACATTATACTTTTCCCAGAAATATTATAAAATATTCTACAAGACTTACGACTCACCTCCCTTTTTCCTTTTCCTATAGAGTAGGCCCCCCATCTCTTTTTGTCAAAGTCAGTCAATGCTCAACGATGCAATATTATATTAATATTTATGATTGTATTTACATGGATAGACGCACTAGGCTATTGACGTCCAGACTCAGCAACCTCATGATCACATAAGTTCTTTGTTCTCAAAACATAAACATTTGTTCCCACACACTATCCCAAGTACGTGAAACACAATGCAATGTGCGCACTTACCCAGGTGCGCGCAACACATAGACTACACACCTTATCTTGTTAACACCTTTCTGCGCCCTACCCTGATGCACGCAACACCAAAACCAATTGTCCTTGACTCACCAACCTAAATGCTCATTACATTTACACTTGGTACCGATTCGACTCACTAGCCTATATGTACAATTTCCAAGGGCTACATATCAAGGACACTATATATAAGTTGACTTAGTTAATCCTTTGGTGATCTACAAAAAAATGATACTTGTTTTGCATTATATAGTGAGATTATGGAAGAAGAGATATGTGAAGACTTTCTTCTTCCAATAAAGATAAAAGATAATATCAATTTTTTTTTATAAAACATATCTAAAAAAACATGAGTAGTTTTCATTCTTAACAGGGTGATGAGTGGTAGCTAGCCTAGATTGTAGTCCTCAAGATTCATGTTAAATTATGAAATAATTGAACAATATGCCATGCTCAACTAATACTAGAAAGCATGCAGATTATTAAAACATAACTCAGAGATAATAATAATACACATCGAAAATAAATATACAAATAGGGATAACCATGACAAAAAACACTTATCTTTAACAAAACCAATCACCAACTAGATACAAACCAAGGACGTTCCACCCAACCTTAGACACTATTGTTCCAAGTCTCAACAACAGGTCACCCCCGAGCCAGGGCTATGAGTCCACTAGGATGGGTCTCATACCAACACTTAGTTTCCCAAATCTGTCAACAATCAAGCTCTCACATGTATCTCTACATACAACAATTCAAAGTACACCAAATCTCTTCGCTTTCATCTTGCACCACCCAAAAATAATGAACCCCCTTCACTAGCACATAATCTCTTAGGTTGTCCACCTCTTTCGAGGGCTACAATGCTTCTATTCAGGAAATCTCAATGCTGGAAACTCTCAAGATTCTTAGTTGTGGACAATTCTATCTCAACTGTCATTATTCTCATGCTCACATGCATCCATTCCCTCTTTAAATAATCAATAATTAACTATAGCCAAGCAACCATGACTGATCTCTTTCAACAATTCATTTTCCCTTCCCCACACATAACAAAAAATGAGCAGAAGAGTGAATTCGAGAGGAACAACTCCATTTTTTTTTTTTTTTTTTGAGTAAGAATGAATGGACAACCTCGAAGACAATCAAGAACAAGGATTAAATATAGAAATCATAATGTGGGCTTCCCCCAAGAAGCTCATGTAACCCCCTCATTCTCTCGAAATTCCAAGGTGGTTAAAATAAAAATAATTTAAAAATGTAAAGGCTTATACCTTTAGCTTTCCCCCTCTCTCATGGAATCATAGCCTCCTATAACTCGTGTCCTTGTCCATATCGCAGCCAACAATACATTTTATTATTGATAATGATGAAAGTATTATATTTCCTAGGCACTCCGACCCCTTTCAATTGTT
Source organism: Picea engelmannii (assembly GCA_009831015.1). Taxonomy (NCBI): domain Eukaryota; kingdom Viridiplantae; phylum Streptophyta; class Pinopsida; order Pinales; family Pinaceae; genus Picea; species Picea engelmannii. The sequence goes on from ML823413.1 coordinate 31,299, forward strand.
CAGGAAATCCAACCTTTCATCAAATAAACAAAATACATTATTAATCTGGGGACTCAAAACCAAGGTATTACATTCCCCTTTCCCTTATTTTGGCACTATTCTTAGTGCATATACAAAACAAAAATCCAAAATTTCAAAATTCTTCAAAAAGTCATGGGTATTATGCCCACATGGCATCTTCATGCTCCCAAGTAGCATTTTCAGGACTATAGCAGGTCCATTGAACTTTTACCAGTTCTATAACTCGATTCTGGAGCACTTTGACTTTTCTGTCCAATATGCGCACACGATGGACCTGAAAGTCTCCCTCTGGATCCACTTGAATCAAATGCCAATCAATAACATGGTTATGATCATGCACACACTTTTTCAACAAAGAGACATGAAATACATTATGCACACTCATTGAAGAAGGCAATATGCAACTGACCCTATTATGTCCAATATCTCAACTGGACAACATAATTTGGCTGCTAGCTTGGTACAACTGCTTAAATTTAATGAGATATTCTTGGGATTCACTTTCAAAATCACATGCTCTCCCACTTTAAATTATTTGGCTATCATGTTCTTATCTACATAACTCTTATGTCTATCTTGTGATGCCTTTAAATTCTATTTAATTCTAACCATCTAGTCTTCCATATACTTGAGAAATTTTGGCCCAAGTACCACTCTGTTTGCTAGATTTTCCAAACTCACTGGAGGATTTCATTTTCTACCATTCAAATCTTCAAATGGGCTCATCTTCAATGAATCTTGATACCTATTATTCTAGGAAAACTCAACCAAATGCAAGTAATCTTCCCACTTAGATGGATTATTCATCACATACATGCCCATATGATTGTGGATGGTATGTTGTGATAAAGTTAATATTTGTACCAAATCCTTTAAATAATCCCTTCCATAAATTTGAAGTAAACTTTGTATCTCTGTCTGAGACAATTGCCTTAGGTATCCCATGCAACCTAGCAATCTGCCTCATGTAAATTTTTGCAATATTAGCTTCTCTATGAGACATCTTTATAGGAAGAAAATGAGAATCTTTTGTCAATTTATCAACCAATACCATTATTGAATCATGTTTCCTTGTTGTCCTAGGCAACTTAGTGATAAAATCAATGGTTACTATTCCCATGTCTTCTATGCAGTTGGAAATCGCTGTAGCAAACCCGCTGGGTTTCTATGCTCAACGTTCACTTTCTGACATTCCATACATCTGACAATGTAACCAACAACATTCCTCTTCATCCTAGGCCAAAATAATTGACTTCTTACTGCTGCAATTATTTTTTGGTAACCAGGATGTTCGACATATGGAACATTATGCATTTCTTTTAATACCAAATTCCTAGGTTTTCCAGAACTAGGAACACAAATCCTATTTTTATGCATAAGGAGTCCATCTTCTTTGATCTCGTACCCTTTAAATTTATGTTGTACATTTTCTTTCTGTAAGCTTTCTTTTACCTGTAGGTAATGTTGGTCTGTAACAACAAAACTTATAATTTTTCTCTTTAAATCTGAACTATGCATACTAATGGCTGTAGCATGCATGAGACAACAACTTTATTTTCTTTTCCTTTGATGTGATTGATATCAAATTCATACTCACTTAAAAATTCCATCCATAATGTCTGCTTAACATTCAAAATTGGTTGTTCAAAAAGATATTTCAGAACAATATGGTATGTTCTTAAGATCAAATTTATTTCCCATGAGATAACACCTTCATATATTCAATGCATGAACTATGACATCGAACTCCAAATTATGTGTGTCATAATTCTTCTCATGTTCTTTAGATTTTATGGGATGATAACTAATGACATGTCCGTTTTGAAGGAGGACTCCCCCAAGTCCTTTCTTGCATGTATTTATACGAACTACACAATTTTTATTTGGGTCAACAATCTTTAAAATAGGTGCACTAGTAAGTAATTCCTTCAACAAATTAAAATTCTCTTCACACTTTGTTGTCGATTCAAATTTAATTCCCTTATTTTGTAAAAAAGTGATGGGATAAACAATCTTAGAGAACTTTTCTATAAACCTCATGTAGTATCTGACTAATCCCATAAAAGATCTGACTTTTGAAACATACCTAGGTGCTGGGCATTCTCTAATGTCTTCAATATTCTATGAATCTACTACTATGCCTTGTTCTGAAATAATGTGCCCCAAATAATGGACACGTTCTTGGTAAAAAAAACACTTTCTGAGCTTGGCATAAAGCTAATGTTCCCTTAGTACTTGCAGTACCAACTTCAAGTGATGTTCATGTTCTTCTTCTAATTTAGAATATAATAGTATGTCATCTCGGAACACAATGAAAAAATTATCTAGATAATTTTTGAATATGCCATTCATTAAGCACACAAATATTACTAGTACGCTGGTCAATCCAAATGGCATAATTACAAATTCATAATGTCCATACCTGGTTCTAAAAGCTGTCTTACTGATGTCTTCTTCCTTGATTCTTACTTGATGATACCCTAATCTCAAGTCAATTTTTGAAAATATCTTTCTCTCTTTAATTGATCAAAGAGGTCATCAATTCTAGGTAGAGGGTATTTTTTCTTCACAGTGGCTTTATTCAGTTGTCTAAAGTCAATACACAACCTCAATGTTCCATCCTTCTTTTCAACAAAGAGTACTGGTGCTCCCCAAGGTGAAACACTTCTTCAACAATTCTTTCAGCTACAATTGTAATTCCTTTAATTCTGGTGTACTCATTCTATAAGGTGTGTTTGATACTGGGGAAACTCCTGGTACTAAATCAATAGAGAAATCTATCTCCCTCTTTGGTGGAAATCCTTGTATTTCTTTAAATACATTTTCAAACTCTTGCAATACTGAAAAGTTTTCAAGGCTTGGGCCTTTTTCCTTTTCTGGTTCCTCCACATGAGCTGTATACAAATGACAACCCTTCATAAAACATGTCTTCAGATGTAAGGATTAAATATTCCTTATAGAAATGGGTTTCAAAATTCCTCTCACAATGCTCTGTTTTCTTTCTCCATCAAGGTATGTAAATGTCTTGTTATGACAATCTAAGAAAACATGACGCTTGTCCACCCAATCCATTCCAATTAGGATATCATAATATCCTAATGGGATGATATTCTAATCAACATTAGTACTCATTCCATCCAAGTTTATTGGACAACCTTTAACAATCTCATTGATCTTTCTTTTGGTTCAAGTGGCTAGATGAACCAAACTTGATTTTTCAAGCTTACTTTTCTCCAAATGTAATCTGTCCACTATAATTTAGGGTTGATGTAAGAATGGCTTGCTCCTGAATCAATTAAAATAACAACAAACTGATTAATGATCTTACCTTCCACTTCAATCATAATTGATTGGTATTTTTCTTGTCGATCCTATAAGGTTGCATATATTCTTGGAATATTGTTGCCCACGTCTTCTATTGTAGTAGCCTCTTGGATGTTGTGCATGGTCTGCATTTTTTCTTCCCGATGAGGTAATCCTTGTACATGTGATCTTCTTTGCATATCCAATATTTGATTGGTGGTATTCCCCTTTTTCCCAAGGAGTCTTCCCTCTTGGATTCATTCTTAACATATCGACTTTGCTGAATTTCATTAGGTATGTTTTTGTTGAAAGGAGGTTTGATTCCCTTCCTCCTCTAATTAGATTTATCTTTCTTCTTATCCCTCCAAGACTTCTGCAAAGATTCTCTTCCCTTTCCTTGCTCATACATGTACTTATCCTTTCTAATGGTCTCTGTCAATGTTTTGGGTTCATCATATTGAATCTTTTATTTATAAAATGATGATAGTCCACTCAAGAACCTTTGCATTTTCATCTTCTCATCCTTGATAAATCCCATGTACTTCAGCAATACCATGAACTTCATTTCATATTCTCCCATGGTCATGCTCCCCAATCTAAGTGCAAATAACTCTTGCATTTTCTTTTCATAGAAGTGTTCTGAAAGATATTCCTTCTGGAAATACCTCTTGAATTTCTTTCAAGTGACCCTACTCTCATTAATGTGCTCCACTTGCTTCAACTTATTTCACCACAAAACAACTTTCCCATGAAAGTGGTAGGTGGCAATTTAAGCTTCTAGATTGGAGTAGTTGTGCAACTGAAAATAATTCCTTATTCCAAGCAACCAACCTTCAACATCATCTTCCCTTTCTCTTTTACCATCAAAGGATGGTGGCTTAAGATTCCTCATCTCTCCTTTGAAACTGTCCAATTCATGTCTTCTTCTTTGGTTCCTAACATGAGACACTTCTAGACTGCTTATTGAATATTGAGAAACATAAAATTTCCTTGTTGAGTAAGGAGGTGAGTAGTATCTATGAGTTCTGCTAGCACTTCTTGAATGACTGAATCTTCTGTAGTTATCTCTTCTTTCATGATGTCTTCTTCTTTCTGTCTTAAGTATGATTCATTCTTGGCTTGCCTCTGTAGGTGATTTAATCTTTGCATCATTTGGACATTTATTCGAATAATTTTTTTCATCATATTCTCATTGTATTCTTTGTATCTTTGCACTTCTACTTTCAATTTTCTCAGTCTCTATTAATTTTTTTTGGATTTGCTATGCTCTTGTGTTCATTAGATTATGTCTCTGCATTTCCAACACTGATATTTTTACCTTTAGCTTCTCTCTCATGACTGAAGGTTCTCTTTCCTTCCTCCATTTTCCAAATTTGCATTCTTAGCTTGAACTGATATGTTTATACCCCTAATTTTGCAAGAAAGTGTGCATGCAACATAATTTTTGTTAGATAAAAAAATATGGACATGTTTACACATTTATGAAAAATCACTGTAATATATATATATATATATATATATATATATATTCTTTAAGGTGTCATTTACTTTTGAGTAGATTGTAACCTCTACTATTCAAAACAATTTTCTGGGTGCCTAACTAGATTCCTTTCTTTGAGAGCTTTCCAATGACTATTCGTTTTCCTAATTTCAAGCTCAGAGAAAAAAGTTATGCCCTTTTGAAGTTTTGATGCCATCCTTGGAAAAATAGACCTCATGTCCACGTGGCACTATCTGGCATGTATGTGACTACTAATGTGGCACCCATGTGGTATCAGCCCGGTGGGCCCTCAACTCTTTCGCATTCAACATTGCTCTCCAATCTCCCGATATTTGATATCGACCATGATAGCCAATAGTCTAGTTGGCACCCTGGACACATAGCACAAGCTCGACCTGCCACCTATCCTGACATGTGGCACGATGTTCCCTTGATACATCATCATATGCGTAGAGCTCCTCCACTCTTGTGCTTCCACTTGTCCACTTCTCATTGGATCACTTACATCATCATGATGTCACCCTAACTTTATCCTCACGTGGTCCATCCACTTGCAATCCAAAAGGCTTGGAACCTTGTCCCCAGAAC
>ML823413.1:36761-72472 GCA_009831015.1 Picea engelmannii
TATATATATATATATATTCTTTAAGGTGTCATTTTATTTTGAGTAGATTGTAACCTCTACTATTCAAAACAATTTTCTGGGTGCCTAACTAGATTCCTTTCTTCGAGAGCTTTCCAACGACTATTCGTTTTCCTAATTTCAAGCTCAGAGAAAAAAGTTATTCCCTTTTGAAGTTTTGATGCCATCCTTGGAAAAATAGACCTCATGTCCACGTGGCACTATCTGGCATGTATGTGACTACTAATGTGGCACCCATGTGGTATCAGCCCGGTGGGCCCTCGACTCTTTCGCATTCAATATTGCTCTCCAATCTCCCGATATTTGATATCGACCATGATAGCCAATAGTCTAGTTGGAACCCTTGACACATAGTACAAGCTCGACCTGCCACCTGTCCTGACATGTGGCACAATGTTCTCTTGATACATCATCATATGCGTAGAGCTCCTCCACTCTTGTGCTTCCACTTGTCCACTTCTCATTGGATCACTTACATCATCATGATGTCACCCTAACTTTATCCTCACGTGGTCCATCCACTTGCAATCCAAAAGGCTTGGAACCTTGTCCCCAGAACCATGCCTTATCGAGTATCGAGTTATCAGAACTTTTGAAGGAATTGGTTGGATAACTTTTGGGGGTCCGAGGGTTCGATATGGGCCCATTGACTATCAAATCTCCTGCACATGATACCACTTAGGTATTTTGATATTCGGTAGCTGGGGTATCGGCCCACCAAAACCTTCGACCAAGATTTTACATTGTGTGTGGGCTCCACTAGGTTCCATGGCTTCCGTTTCACACAAAAATAACACGAGGTTCCATTTAAATTATAAACCATTTATACGACCCTCCTTCGCATGCATATGTGATAAAAAAAATAATTCCCCATCGTAGATCTATGGTGGGGAAACCATGCAAAGGCCGGATCAACAACTCCTGAGAAATGGTTTTCTAAGGGGCATAAAGGTCGTTTTGTCTACCCAAATCATGAAGGAAGAGTTCACGGGGAGGTCGGGGCCATGTAGGATATATGGAAAATGGTTTCCATGACAACCTCTATCTTATAGCAGGCCCTTGAAGTCCCTATTCTATAAACCAACAACTCTGATACCAATTTGTGACATGCCCAACCACCAACACAGACTGCGCCACACCCGTACTCATCAAGATCAACACTTCTTGATATCATTTCGAAATATGATACCAACAACTGGATAATGAAGCATGAAATAACACATGCAATCCTCAAGATTCATGTTAAATTATGAAAGAATTGAACAATATTCCATGCACAACAAATACCAACAAGAAGACACATTATTAAAACATAACTCAGATATAATAATAATACACATCGAAAATAAATATACAAACATAGATAACCATGAGAGATAACACTTATCTTTAATAAAACCAATCACTAGCTGGCTGCAGACCAAGGACATTCCACCCAACCTTAGACACTTCTTTTCCAACTCTCAATAGTAGGTCACCCCAGAGCCAGGCTATGAATCCACAAGGATGAGTCTCAGACCAACACTCCTTTTCCCAAACCAGTCAACAATCAAGCTCTCAAAGGTATCTCAACACACAAAAATCCAACGTACACCAACTATGTTCCCTTTCAACCTGCACCACCCAAAGAGAATGAATCCCCTTCACTGCCACACAATTCCTCAAGTTGTCCACCTCTTTCCAGAGCTCTAGTGCTTTTGGTCAGTAAATATCAATATTGAAAACTCCTAGAGAACTCACTTATCGGTAACATTTCACTGGTTATTGGAATTGGTTTAACTTGTCAAGGAGTCATGATGTAGAGTGTTATGAACCACATATTTATGATAGCACAATAAACTAGAGTACACACCATGTACACCAAAGGCGAGCATGAAGCAAAAATACAAGATAAATAAAAAAGATGAGCTACACCAACTCAAAGAATATGATATTCTCCTTCAAATATCCCAATACATTTATACATCCAATTCACATGTTCTTCAATAATTACTACATAAATTCTATATATACCTATTCACATATTGCATATGTGGCCCCTTTATTCAGCCGACCACTATTATATATACATTTACCTCGTCACATATACATTTAAACTTATATATTCTCCCCTTGGGATCATATCATATACATTTAGCTGCTGATATGACCCCATTGGGGTCATATCAAACCCACTCCAATTACCAGTCTAAGGAAGGATACATAGAACATGTTCTTGTTTCCATAACTGCTTGAAAAAATATTGTTGAAGTGGTTTAGAAATATGGTCCTAAATTTACCCTTGACCAAGATTGCAGTAGTTGGGAATCGTATTGAGTTTAGAGGAACATGTTTGAGTGACAGATTTTTGGATGTTGGGACGATATTTAATATCATTATTGGATTCCATGATTTATGATTACAATCCAAAAATATCAAAATAGAGGACTTATCTCCTTTTTCTGTCTTAACATTATTATTGGTACCAATAAAAGTCTGTAAACTACCACGAGAATAAGCTCTAAATATTCTGAATATGTCGTACTTGATATAATAGTTAATGATTACAAGGGAGTGTCAAATGAGTTTCTAATGTTCAAAGGTGATGCAAATGTTATGGAGCCAAACATTAGAAAGAAAATTATGAGGTTTGATAAGCAAGACATGACCAAAGAGATTTTCTTAACAGAGGAATGATGAGATTGCAAAAAAGTTGGTTGTGTGCGGTCTTGGTTCAGGTGATGGAAAATGTTCTTTCAAGGATGAGTTGGATTTGGTCCCCTACAAAAATGTGTATGAAATTATTTTTTAAGAAACTCAATGATTCATATCGATTACAATAATGAGGCAGTTTTATTACTAGTATGCATCATAATGGTCCCATTTCATATTTCCACTACCAAAAGTATTACAAGCCAAAATGATTGTAGTTCTTATATTCATATTCTTTATAATTTACCACCTCTTGTGGTTCAATGCTGATGATATTTCATTTCGCTGCATGGAGTGTTTGAAATATAATTCCATCTTAGGAAAAAGGCCCTTGAGGGGCTGGATGATCTAGGTTTCCTATATGTACTCCTTGTAGATATCATCCCTAATCATGTGGTTCAAATCCTGCCTATAGGATAGGAGGTGAATTGGAGTGTACAAGGAGTACTTGAAAGGGGGAAATTGATTAGTAAAAGTGACCACTCACTCAAGCAAGTGGGAGCCTTAAAAAACCAACAACGGGTCAATTTTGGGGGCCCTATGCAGGCAATATCTTATAGGGAGCACAAAACTAGGTATGGGTACTGATGGGTGCCTAAATTGGCATACTTCCAGCACCCATCTAATACCTTTTTTGTTACCATTATCCATTGATCACTTCCTTTTGGCTACTTTCCTTATTTAGTTTGTCTTACTTATCACTAAGGTATGAATCCTTCCCCATATGCCATTATTACGATATTATTGTATATTTCTTAAAGGAACTTGCTACTTTCATGTACTAATACTGTTCCACAAGAGTAATACAACAAATGCAACTCCTCACAGTGGATGCAATACATCTCTACTGTAATTCCAGGCACAATCCAATTGCTGCAACTCCAAGTATACTCTTCGTGCTGCGACTCAAAAACGTTTTCAATTACTACGATTCCAAACATGTTTTCTATTGTCATGACTCTAAGTACATGGTTTCTACGATTCCAAATATAAAACTGCCAACACAAAAGTCAATGTTGCAACCGATAGTTAAGAAATAATTGTCATAGAGGAAAGCGACAACAGGTAAATAGATGACCAAAAGAAGAATTGGTTTTTCCACCAAGTCAACACATGTAGATCTTTTCTAAAATTTAACAAAATCATTGTAACCAGATGAACAACCGGATTCTCACAGCTATCCAACCATTCCTTTGTATAATTTTAGACATTAATTATATTTTATAAGAACCTCAACTTCCCCATAGCTGGGGAAGGAGAACTCTGGTGATAAGCATTCGACTGCTATGGTATTTTTAGACTTTTCTAACATAATTTCCATTCCCACTCTTATTAGTGTGTTGATGTGTTGGTGATCGTGTGATCTTGGTTTTGTATCTTAGTACCTTTCCTAAGGGGGTAAGGCACTCTCCTTAGTCAGGTATTTCCTGCATATCAGCATAGGATTTAATATTTCAATTCTGTTCATTTGTTTCAGTGATCATTTCATTTCTTAGTACGCTGTAATTCCAATTTTTGTAGAAACAGTTCTTGCGATTCATGCATGGTTGATACTCAATACATTAGTGTTAAAATAATTCACAAATTTAAACTGAAATTCAACATCATTTCAATTTATATGAGTTCATGACCATAGACGTTGTTACATATCTATATACTTCAATTCGTCTCGTCTTAAATTCTGTCATGTTGGAATTTATGTTGCTGCAAATCACATCACCATGATTTCTTTTGTGCTGTAGATTTGTTACTGCAACTCTGCTTCCAGTTGCACTTTATTATGTTTACTTTCTGATTCATGATAGATTTAGAAGTTTGGGATTGATATTACATTGGATTGTTATCAATTGTGAGAACGCGTAATTGTTACAATCGAAAATGACCTTCATTCTACCTGAGCAAGTCACCAATAGAACATAGCGTAGATTTAATTTCCGCAAGTGTGATTTCAATTTCTGCAAGTGTGATTCCAAATCTCACAAAGTGTGATTTGAAATTCTATAAGTGTTATTTCAATTCCGCAAGTGTGATATTAACTTTCTTGTACTAGTATAATTTTGTGACTTAATTATGTAACTTGAAGCCTTGATTTGTGACATCAAAAGTACTACATCTCTTTAGCTAAAAAAAAATTAATCTTTGCATATATGGTGCATGATAGTTCATAAGTAAGATACGACCTCAGATTGATAATTAAATGCACAACTCTTCAGTTTCTCACTAAGTTAATTAGGAAGTAATTGAAAAGTCCATCATTTTTGGCACTGTTTTCGGGGAGCTGTAAAAAGGAAAGTAGTGTTGTTTAGTTGTGTGGACTTTTCTTCATTTAAGTAGATTAAATGTTATGATTTATTTTCAGCAGTCCATAGAATGCTTCTCTAATATTTTTTATGCCCAATGCTAGAGATCAACAAGGTCAATTTATTAGTTCTTCCAAAACCCCCCGAAAAGATAACATTGTAGGTCAATCAAAAGAGGGAAATGATCCCAATCAACCACATTACTTATCACCTACAACAAGATTTTCTTGCCAACAAAAGAATCTAAGCATCTTCTTAGGTATCAAAGACTGTACAAAGATCTTACACACCGAGATTCCATTTTTAGAAGAATAGATCAATGAACAATATCATTAAGAAGAGTTCCTTTTTCCTGAGGCACCTTTGGAAGCATAGGACATCCCTCAGAAACTAATGGCTCATGAGGTTGTCAAGGAGGAACCCTCACTTTCATATTTCCAATCAAAGAAACAAATGAGGAAACCACGGTGAAGAATATTCCTCATTCAACTATGCAAAATATTCATGGATTATCTAAGGAAGGTATTGATACCTTCCTCTTCAATTTTGACGTGCTTTGCAAAAACTATGACTATGTGGCAGACGCCCAAAAATTGAAACTTTTTCCTTCCACGCTCAAAATCACTGTGCTACGATGGTTCATGGGTCTTGGAAAATATGACATCCACTAATGGGACCAAATGATGAAGAAATTTATGGAAAAATACCAAGACTACTGCAAGGATAAATAAAGAAGAGATGATGTCTTCAAGATGATGTAACAAGAAGACGAGAACCTGGAAGAATATGTCGAGTAATTCACCTATAATCTGCAGAGGGAAAAGTAAGGAGACTTGGATCCTGAAACAAGCCGTGTTTTATTTCTAAGAGGAATCTGAGATGATTGTATAGAAATACTCAACCTTATGGGTAGGGGATACATTTCTCAGTTAGAATATGACATTATCTTGGAACTTTGCCAAAACTACTCCAGAGGCACATCAAATAAAATCATAGGACCAACAGACATATTGGCAAAAACTAACAAAGTTGCTGGAGGTGGAGTAATGAGGGTAGAAATCAGGAACATGTTAGAGGAATTTAAGACAAATATACTTAGTTCCCTAAGCTCCAAGTTGGATACACTATAGACAACGAAGAAGAAGAAAGAAATAAAATGAGCGTTGGCTATATTTTGCCCAAAATACAGAATAAAACATATAAAGAGAGAGTTTCCATTGGATAAGAGCGAGGTCTAGGGAATATGCAACAAGGACCATGCTACTCATAATTTTCCACCCTTTCCCAAGTGATGGAAACTCCTTGTGCAATCTGGATTCCACTCAAATCATTCACCTTTCTTCTGCAAGGATGTGATTGGATGCACAATCTGTGAGAATACTTCAATAAACCTTCTGTAGTACCCTGCCAATCCCACAAAGGATCTCACTTCTACAACATTTCTTGGTGTTGGCCATTATTCAATGGATTTTATCTTCGTTGGGTCCACTGTTATTCCATCTTCTGAAATAATATAATCCAAATAGTGAATTGTTCGCTGAAAAAATGAACACTTGATCAAATTTTCATAAAGATGATGCTCCCTCAACACCCGCAACACCAGTCTCAAGTGATGTTCATGATCTTCCTCAGACTTTGAGTAAATAAGAGTGTTGTCCAAAAATACAATGACAAACTTATCTAAATATTCTTTGAAAACTCCATTCATTAAACACATGAAGACAACTAGTGCATTCGACAACCCAAATGGCACCATTGTAAACTCATAATGACCACACCTTTTTATGAAGGCAATCTTAATGTTGTCTTCCTCTTTTATTATTACTTGGTGATAACCAGATTTGAAATCTACCTTCAAAAATATTTGTGTTCCTCTTAGCCGATCAAACATACCATCTATCTTTGACAAATGATACTTGTTCTTTACTTTGACTTTGTTCAACTTCCTGAAGTCAATAGAAAGTCTCAACGTACCATCCTTCTTCTTCATGAACAAAACTGACGCACCCCAAGGTGACACACTTGGGCGTATATACCCCTTCTTCAAAATCTCTTCAAGTTGCATATGCAACTTCTTTAGTTCTGGCGTACTCATCTTGTAAGGAGTCTTGGATACATGTGTTTCTCCCAGGATCATATTTATAGAGAAATCTGTATCTCTTTTCGGAGGCAATCCTGATATCTCTTTAAAAACATCCTCATACTCTTTCAGTACTGCGCAGTCTTCCACACTTGACACTTTATCCTTATGTTCCTCTTCCATGTGTGATGCAAATACTTGACACCCTTTTCTGTAACTTTTCTTCAACTACAACGCTGAAATTTCTTTGATAGTCATAACTCTTGGAATTATTTGAACTGATCTCAAATTTCCTTTCTCATCCACGCAAGTAGATGCCTTATTATAACAATCCAAGACAACATGGTTCTTTTCCAACCAATCCATACCAATGAGGTAATCGTACGAGCCCAAAGGTATAATATTCAAATTAACCTTTGTGCATATCCCCTTAATCTACAATGGACATGCCTTAACCATCTCATTGATTTTCCTTTTTGATCCTATGGTTAACTATGCCAACTAAGGTTTTCCCAGCTTGCTTCTCAATAGATGGAATCTTTCCACCATTTTAGGATCTATATAACTATGAGTAGCTCATAAGTTATTAAAATAAGAATAGGTTGGCTGTTAATCTTACCTTCCACCTCGATCATGTGCGACTGGAACTCAGCCTTCTTGTTATCCAACATGGCATAAAACCTTGGCACATTTCTACCCATGTCTTCCACTATCGCAACTTGCTGTACACTGAGCACAATCCTTGCTTTATCACCTCTTTGAGGGAAATCTCTGCGCATATGATTTTGCCACAACCCCAACACTGAACAAGTTGTTGCCATGAATTTTGTCCCATTGTTTTCAACATTCTGAGCTCTTGAAGAGTCATCCATCCTTGCGTAGTATTTATGATAAATGATGGATTAACTCCCTTCTTCCTCTGTTCCACCTTACTTTTCATCTTATCTTGCCAAGCCTTTTGGAAAGTCGATCTCCCCCTTTGCCGATCATAAAGACACTTAATGCACCTTATGGTATCTTCTAATGTTTTAGGGTCATCATACTATATCTTGTCATCAATAAATGAGGGAAACCCACTCAAATATATCTGAATCTTCACTTGTTCATCCTTAATAAAAGACACATAATTCAACAATTCTAAAAATCTTCTTTTGTACTCATCAATTGTCATGCTCCTAAGCTTGAGTTCGAAGAACTCCTTCATTTTCCTGTCATAGTACTACTTGGTTAAGTATTTCCTTTGGAAATGCCTCTCGAACTCTCTCTAAGTCATTTTCTTCTCATTAATGTGCTGCACTTACACATTCTGATCCCACCATATTGATTTCTTTCCTTTTAACTGATAGATAACATTTCTCCCTTCTGCGTGCGCAAAACAATGATGCAACTGGAAGTAATTTCTCATACCCAACAACCAAGTCTTCGCATATTCATCCTTCTTATGCTCATCGTCGAAGGTAGGAGGCTTGATCGTATTCATTTCTCCTTATAGCTCGTCCACCCGAGTCCTTCTCTTATGTTTTCTGACAAGAGATGGACTTGAGCTACTATGCACTTTCCTGAAAGAATGCTTACCAACACCTCTTTCTTCTCTTCTTTTCTCATCATGAAACCTGCGATTTCTCGAGCCACTTATTTATGTCTCCTTATCCATGTTCTTTTCTATTCTTTCCAATATTTGCATCAATTTGACATTGATGTCATATTGTTGTGCCTTGGCTCTCGTAATCCTCTCATTATGAGCCTTATAACTGTAGACATCTTTCTGCAATATTTTTACAGTTTCTACCAAGTTCACGTGCTTCTCCTTGGACTTGGTACCATCGATACCCAAATTGATATACAGATCCCCAAATTCATCATCAAGACTATAAGTCCTCTACGCATATTCCATGCTTTTAACCTTCTGCACTCACTCTGTCCTTCTCTATTCATTGAAAATTCTGCAAAATGTGAAAGCAATTAAGATTGTTAGATGGTTTCATGCAACAACTACATGAAAACTATGAACCATTTTGTCAAAATCCTTTCACTTGGATTTCTTGGATGATTTTCATATCCCAACTCTAGTGCGCACACTCGCACATCACTGTCTATGTGCGCATCATAAATCTATACCGCACACCAATAGTCTTTCACGCATACTAAACTCTGTACTGTGCGGTACCAATTCTTAGCGTGCACATCTATTCACGCTAATCTCTGACCCATGCAAGTCCATTGTTGAACCAATCGCTCTGATACCAATTTGTAACATCCCCAACCACCCCATCTGGGCCACGTCACACAACCTCAAATTTTGTAACGTACTGAGTCTCCCACTGAGTCTCGTTACCACATTACACATGCTCCGAAACAAGCAAATTACAACCTTCCCATCATACCACTGATCAATGTCACGTTAGAAGTACATTGCATGAAGTCTACTTTAAACTCAATTCGCGCAATATCACTTGAAGTAATGCGCTCAACCCAAACCTGAGTCATGCCACACAACTTATAATAGTGGAAACAACAATTTCTTTTAATACAACCTTAAGCAATGGAAATAAATCAGAATTTCATGCACCAATTGTGCGCACTATCATATTGTTCACACATCACAACCTTGCACACAACCATCTCAGTGTCATGCGCTAACTCAAATTTCCCTGTGCCCAGAGTCTAATTCTTTGTCTGCACACACAAATACCCAACCTCTTGATACACACAGGTTACAACCCCCCACACCCGACCACTCAATCCTCTTCTTGCCGAATCATAACCAAAATCACCAGGTTAACATAGAAAGAAAAAATAACCATATCGGATATATCTATGCATAACTACATATACTGGCTATATGCATCATACTTACAATTGCAAGAATCATTAAACAAGATAACAACAAACACTTATACACAACGACATACAAGAATTAACCCACATCAAACATAGATAAACAAGCACACAGTAAACAAGACAAGAACATAAAGAACATTTATATTTTATGAAAATTACCAACTGCGGCCTTGACTCAGATGTTCCTTCCAGCCATATAATTTTTTTCTCTTAAACCTTCAGCAACAGGTCACCCTTGAGTCAGGGCTCAACTCCACCAGGGAAAAAAGGGTCCTAACAACAAGTTATGGTCTGAAACTCAACAAAATTTTCCAATCCTAGGTTCTTGCTATTGCAATTAGCCCACAATCCCTCACTCCCTACACACCTGTCACACCCAAGGAAGTGTGCCCCTTCTCTTCTCACTAGTTCTTCAGCTGTCCCACTTCCCTTCCCAGGGTTACCAACAACAGGCCGAACATGAAATCTCTGAGCCCTGCGACTAATTCTCAATGCACCAGAGAACAACTCTCAACAATACTCTCACCTAGAGAGTATGCTAACGGGTCTGACAACCACTCCACAAAAACCAATCTCTCACCCAAAGAGATTGCTCATGGTCTACCAACTCGACTCCTTGATAGTAGAATTACGGTTACAACCTCACAACTCTCTGCAAGCTTCTCTGAACAAATAAGGTAATAATCAAATTTTCCATACAGTCCGACCCCCTTCTTCTCACCAAAACTTGCCACATGATTAATAATCATAATCCCCCCTAAAATACACTAAGGCCATCAATATATATTGCATGCCTTCCACTTGACACTTGTCACCCCCAAAAGTAGATTTAAGCCACTTGGTGACCCGTTCCCTACCCTTGGAAACTTAGGATAAAATAATATATATCTGACATTACACTTTTCCTAGAAATATTATAAAATATTCCCCAAGACTTACGACTCACCCCCCTTTTCCCTTTTTCGATAGAGTAGCCCCCCCATCTATTTTCGTCAGAGTTAGTCGACGTGCAATGATGCAATATTATATTAATATTTATGATTATATTTACATGGATAGGCGCACTAGCCTATTGACGTCCAGACTCATCAACCTCATAATCGCACAGGTTCTTCGTTCTCAAAACATAAACATTTGTTCCTGTGCACTATCCCAAGTATGCACAAGACAATGCAATGTGTGCACTTACCTAGGTGCGTGCAACACATATAATACACACCTTATCTTGTTAACACCTTTCTGTGCACTACCCTGATGCACGCAACACCAAAACCAGATGTCCTTGACTCACCAACCTAAATGGTCATTACATTTACACTTGGTACCGATTCGACTCAACAACCTATATGTACAATTTCCAAGGGTTCTGTATCAAGGACACTATATATAAGTTGACTTAGTTAATCCTTTGGTGATCTACAAAAAACTGATACTTGTTTTGCATTATATAGTGATATTATGGAAGAAGAGATATGTGAAGACTTTCTTCTTCCAATAAAGATAAAAGATAATATCAAACAATGTATATAAAATAGATCTAAAAAAAACATGATTAGTTTTCATTCTTAATAGGGTGATGAGTGGTAGCTAGCCTAGATTGCCCAAAAATGTTTTGATGGTAACGTTTCATGTGATATTGGATTAAAGTGATTCAAAAGACATATTTAAGTATATTTCTAGGGTTATCAATAGTAGGAACATGTTTTTAAGTGCATTGAATTGATATGTTAAATCCACTATTTGCAGTTTCTAACGTTGTGACATACCCAACCACCAACACAAGCTGGGCCACACCTGTACTTGTCAAGATCAATATTTCTGGAACTCATTTATAAAATATGATACCAAAAATTGAATAATGAAGCATGAAATAACACATGCAGTCCTCAAGATTCATGTTAACTTATGAAATAATTGAACAATATGCCATGCTCAACTAATACTAGCAAGCATGCATATTATTAAAACATAACTCAGAGATAATAATAATACACATCGAAAATAAATATACAAATAGAGATAACCATGACAAAAAACACTTATCTTAAACAAAACCAATCACCAACTGGCTGCAGACCAAGGACGTTACACCCAACCTTAGACACTATTGTTCCAAGTCTCAACAATAGGTCAACCCTGAGCCAGGGCTATGAGTGCACTAGGACAGGTCTCATAACAACACTTAGTTTCCTAAATCAGTCAATAATCAAGCTCTCACATGTATCTCAACATACAACAATTCAAAGTGCACCAACTCTCTTCCCTTTCATCTTGCACCAACCAAAAAGAATGAACCCCCTTCACGACCACATAATCTCTCAGGCTGACCGCCTCTTTCCGGGGCTACAATGCTTCTAGTTAGGAAATCTCAATGCTGGAAACTCTGAAGATTCTTAGTTGTGGACAATTCTATCTCAACTGTCATTATTGTCATGCTCACATGCATCCATTCCCTCTTGAAATAATATATTATTAACTATATCCAACCAACCATGACTGCTCTCTTTCAATAATTCATTTTCCCTTCCACACACATAACAAAAAATGATCAGAGGAGTGAATTCAAGAGAAACAACTCCAATTTTTTTTCTTTTTTTCGAGTAAGAATGAATGGCCAACTTGCAAGAAAATCAAGAACAAGGATTAAATATCAAAAGCATAATGTGGGATTTCCCCAAGAATCTCATGTAACCCCCTCATTCTCTCTAAATTCCAAGGTGGTTAAAATAAAAATAATTTAAAAATGTAAAGGCTTATACCTTTAGCTTTTCCCCTCTCTCATGGAATCATAGCCTCCTATAACTCGTGTCCTTGTCCATATCGTAGCCAACACTGCATTTTATTATTAATAATGATCAAAGTATTACATTTCCTAGGCACTCCGACCCCTTTCAATTGTTCAGGAAATCTGACCTTTCATCAAATAAACAAAATACATTATTAATCTGGGGACTCAAAACCAAGGTATTACATTCCGCTTTCCCTTATTTTGGCTCTATTCTTAGTGCACATACAAAAAAATAAATCCAAAATTTCAAAATTCTTCAAAAAGTCATGGGTATTATGCCCACATGGCATGTTCATGCTCCCAAGTAGCATCTTCAAGACTGTAGCAGGTCCATTGAACTTTTACCAGTTCTATAACTCGATTCTAGAGCACTTTGACGTTTCTGTCCAATATGCGCAGATGATGGACCTGAAAGTCTCCCTCTGGATCCACTTGAATCAAATGCCAATCAATAACATGGTTATGATCATGCAAATACTCTTTCAACAAAGAGACAAGAAATACATTATGCACGCTCATTGAAGTAGACAATGCAAACATGTATGCAACTGACCCTATTATGTCCAATATCTCAAATGGACCACATAATTTGGCTCCTAGCTTGGTACAACTACTTAAATTTAATGAGATCTTCTTGGGATTCACTTTCAAAAGAACATGCTCTCCCACTTTAAATTCTTTGGCTATTATGTTCTTATCTACATAACTCTTCTGTCTATCTTGTGCTGCATTTAAATTCTATTTAATTCTAACCATCTAGTCTTCCATATACTTGAGCAATTTTGGCGCAAGTACTACTCTGTCTGCTAGATTGTCCAAACTCACTGGAGTATTGCATTTTATACCATACAAATCTTCAAATGGGCTCATCTTCAATGAATCTTGATACCTATTATTCTAGGAAAACTCAACCAAATGCAAGTAATCTTCCCACTTAGATGGCTTATTCATCACATACATTCTCAATATGTATTAAATTATTTGGTTGACTCTCTCTATCTGCCCATTTGACTGTGGATGGTATGTTGTGATAAAGTTAATATTTGTACCAAATACTTTAAATAATCCCTTCCATAAATTTGAAGTAAACTTTGTATCTTTGTCTGAGACAATTGCCTTAGGTATCCCATGCAACCTAGCAATCTACCTCATGTAATTTTTTGCAATATTAGCTTCTCTATGAGACATCTTTACAGGAAGAAAATGAGAATTCTTTGTCAATTTATCAACCACTACCATTATTGAATCATGTTTCCTTGTTGTCCTAGGAAACTTAGTGATAAAATCAATGGTTACCACTTTCCATTTCTTCTCTGTAGTTGGAAATCACTGTAGCAAACCCATTGGGTTTCTATGCTCAACTTTCACTTTTTGACATTCCATACATCTGACAATGTAACCAACAACATCCCTCTTCATCCTAGGCCAAAATAATTGACTTCTTACTGTTGCAATTGTTTTCTGGTAACCAGGATGCTCGACATATTGAACACTATGCATTTCTTTTAATACCAAATTCCTAGGTTTTCCAGAACTAGGAACAAAATCCTATTATGCACAAGGAGTCCATCTTCTTTGATCTCGTGCCCTTTAAATTTATGTTGTACATTTTCTTGTTGTAAGCTTTCTTTTACCTGTAGGTAATGTTGGTCTGTAACAACAACACTTAAAATTTTGCTCTGTAAATATGAACTATGCATACTAATGGCTGTAGCATGCATGAGACAACAACTTTATTTTCTTTTCCTTTGGTGTGATTGATATCAAATTCATACTCACCTAAAAATTCCATCCATATTGTCTTCTTAACATTCAAAATTGGTTTCTCAAAAAGATATTTCAGAACACTATGGTATGTTCTTAAGATCAAATTTCTTTCCCATGAGATAATGCCTTCACATATTCAATGCATGAACTATGACATCGAACTCCAAATTATGTGTGTCATAATTCTTCTCACGTTCTTTAGACTTTATAGACTCATAACTAATGACATGTCCATTTTGAAGGAGGACTCCCCCAAGTCCTTTCTTACATGTATTTATACGAACTACACAATTTTTATTTGGGTCAACAATCTTTAAAATAAGTGCACTAGTAAGTAATTCCTTCAACAAATTAAAATTCTCTTCACACTTTGTTGTTGATTCAAATTTAATTCCCTTCTTTTGTAAAAACGTGATGGGATAGACAATCTTAGAGAACCCTTCTATAAACCTCATGTAGTATCAGACTAATCCCATAAAAGATATGACTTTTGAAACATACCTAGGTGTTGGCCATTCTCTAATGGCTTCAATATTCTATGAATCCACTACTATGCCTTGTTCTGAAATAATGTGCCCCAAATAATGGACACGTTCTTGGTAAAAAAACACTTTCTAAGCTTGGCATAAAGCTAATGTTCCCTTAGTACTTGTAGTACCAACTTCAAGTGATGTTCATGTTCTTCTTCTAATTTAGAATATAATAGTATGTCATCCCGGAACACAATGACAAAATTATCTAGATAATTTTTGAATATGCCATTCATTAAGCACACAAATATTACTAGTACGTTGGTCAGTCCAAATGGCACAACTACAAATTCATAATGTCCATACCTAGTTCTAAAAGTTGTCTTACTGATGTCTTCTTCCTTGATTCTTACCTGATGATACCCTAATCTCAAGTCTATTTTTGAAAATATCTTTCTCCCCTTAATTGATCAAAGAGGTCATCAATTCTAGGTAGAGGGTATTTTTTCTTCATAGTGGCTGTATTTAGTTGTCTAAATTCAATACACAACCTCAATGTTCCATCCTTCTTTTTAACAAAGAGTACTAGTGCTCCCCAAGGTGAAACACTTCTTCAACAATTCTTTCAGCTACAATTGTAATTCCTTTAATTCTGGTGTACTCATTCTATAAAGTGTGTTTGATACTGGGGCAAATCCTGGTACTAAATCAATAGAGAAATCTATCTCCCTCTTTAGTGGCAATCCTAGTATTTCTTAAAATACATTTTCAAACTCTTGCAATACTGAAAAGTCTTCAAGGCTTGGCCCTTTTTCCTTTTCTAGTTCCTCCACTTGATCTATATACAAATGAAAACCCTTCATAAAACATCTCTTCAGATGTAAGGATTAAATATCCCTTATAGAAATGGGTTTCAAAATTCCTCTCACAATGCTCTGTTTTTTTTCTTCATCAAGGTATGTAAATGTCTTGTTATGAAAATCTAAGACAACATGACACTTGTCCATCCAATCCATTCCAATTAGGATATCACAATATCCTAATGGGATGATATTCTAATCAACATTAGTACTCATTCCATCCAAGTTTATTGGAAAACCTTTAACAATCTCATTGATCCTTCTTTTGGTTCAAGTGGCTAGATGAACCAAACTTGATTTTTCAAGCTTACTTTTCTCCAAATGTAATCTGTCCACTATAATTTAGGGTCGATGTAAGAATTCCTTGCTCCTGAATCAATTAAAATAACAACAAATTGATTAATGATCTTACCTTCCACTTCAATCATAATTGATTGGTATTTTGCTTGTCGATCCTATAAGGTTGCATATATTCTTGGAATATTGTTGCCCATGTCTTCTATTGTAGTAGCCTCTTGGATGTTGTGCATGGTCTGCATTTTGTCTTCCCGATGAGGCAATCCTTGTACATGTGATCTTCTTTGCATCTCCAACATTTGATTGTTGGTATTCCTCTTTTTCCCAAGGAGTCTTCTCTCTTGGATTCATTCTTAACAGGCCGACTTTGCTGAATTTCATTAGGGATGTTTCTGTTGAAAGGAGGTTTGAGTCCCTTCCTCCTCTAATCATATTTATCCTTCTTCTTATCCCTCCAAGACTTCTGCAAATATTCTCTTCCCTTTCCTTGCTCATACATGTACTTATCCTTTCTAATGGTCTCTGTCAAAGTTTTGGGTTCATCATATTGAATCTTTTCTTTATAAAATGATGATAGTCCACTCAAGAACCTTTGTATTTTCACCTTCTCATCCTTGATAAATCCCATGTACTTAGGAAATCCCATGAACTTCTTGTCATATTCTCCCATGGTCATTCTCCCCAATCTGAGTGCAAAGAAATCTTGCATTTTCTTGTCATAGAAGTGTTCTGAAAGATATTCCTTCTCGACATACCTCTTGAATTTCTTTCAAGTGACCCTACTCTCATTAATATGCTCCATTGGCTTCAACTTATCCCACCATGAAGAAACGTTTCCATGAAAATGGTATGTGGCAATTTAAGCTTCTAGATTGGAGTAGTTGTGCAACTGAAAATACTTCCTTATTCCAAGAAACCAAGCTTCAACATAATCTTCCCTTTCTCTTTCACCATCAAAGGATGGTGGCTTAATCTTCCTCATCTCTCCTTGCAAACTGTCCAATTCATGTATTCTTCTTTGGTGCCTAACATGAGACACTTCTGGATTGCTTATGGAATCTTGAGACACACAAAATTTCCTTGTTGAGTAAGAAGGTGAGTAGTATCTATGAGTTCTGCTAGCACTTCTTGAATGACTGACTCTTTTGTAGTTATCTCTTCTTTCATGATGTCTTCTTCTTTCTGTCTTAAGTATGATTCATTCTTGGCTTTCCTCTATAGATGATTTAGGCTTTGCATCATTTGGACATTTATTCAAATATTTTCTTTCATCATCTTCTCATTGTATTCTTTGTATCTCTGCACTTGTACTTTAAATTTTCTCAGTCTTTATTAATTGTTTTTGGTTTTGCTATGCTCTTGTGTTCATTAGATTATGTCTCTGCATTTCCAACACTGATATTTTTACCTTTAGCTTCTGTCTGATGGCTGAAGGTTCTCTTTCCTTCCTCAATTTTCCAAATCTGCATTCTTATCTTGAACTGATATGTTTATACGCCTAATTTTGCAAGAAAGTGTGCATGCAACATAATTTCTATTAGATAAAAAAAATATGAACATGTATACACATTTCTGGAAAATTTCTGTCATATATATATATATATATATATATATATATATATATATATATATATATATATATATATTCTTTATGTTGTCATTTGATTTTGAGTAGACTGCAACCTCTACTATTCAAAACAATTTTCTATGTGCCTAACTAGATTCCTTTCTTCAAGAGATTTCCAACGACTATTCGTTTTCCTAATTTCAAGCTCAGAGAAAAAAGTTATGCCCTTCTGAAGTTTTCATGCCATACTTGGACAAATCCACCTCATGTCCACGTGGCACTATCTGACATGTATGTGACTTCTAATGTGGCACCCATGTGGTATCAGCCCGATGGACCCTCGACTCTTTCGCATTCAACATTGCTCTCCAATCTCCCGATATTTGATATCGACCCATCAACATATCGACCTATCGCCTGTCCTCCCCACCAAGCAATTCATTCCATTCTACCCTAGAGGCCCAACATTTGATAGAAAATAGTCTAGTTGGCACCCTACACACATAGCACAAGCTCGACCTGCCACCTGTCCTAACATGTGGCACGATGTTCTCTTGATACATCATCATATGTGTAGAGCTCCGCCACTCCTGTGCTTCCACTTGTCCACTTCTCATTGGATCAATTACATCATCATGATGTCACCCTAACATCATCCTCACGTGCTCCATCCACTTTCAATCCACAAGGCTTGGAACCTTTCCCCCAAAACCATGCCTTATCGGTTATCGAGTTATCAGAACTTTTGAAGGAATGGGTTGGATAACTTCTGGGGGTCCGAGGGTTCGATATGGGCCCATTGACTATCGACTCTCCTGCACATGACACCACTTAGGTATTTCGATATTTGGTACCTGGGGTATCGGCCCACCAGAACCTTCGACAATTTTTTTACATTGTGTGTGGGCTCCACCAGGTTCCATGGCTTCCGTTTCACACACAAATAACACGAGGTTCCCTTTAAATTATAAACTGTTTATATGACCCTCCTTCACATGCATATGTGATAAACAAAATAATTCCCCATTGTAGATCTATGGTGGGGAAACCATGCAAAGGCTAGATCAATGACTCATGAGAAATGGTTTTCTAAGGGGCATAACCATCGCTTCGTCTACCCAAATCATGAAGGAAGAGTTCGCGGGGAGGTCGGGGCCATGTAGGATCTATGGAAAATGGTTTCCATGGCTGTAACAACAACATTTAACCACAAAATATCCACTCTGATGCTTTCCCAAGCAATTGATCCATCTCACTCTAAAGAAATTCACCCAAGCAACCTCTATCCTGTAGCAGGCCCTTGAAGGCCCGATGATATAAACCAACAACTCTGATACCAATTTGTGATGTGCCCAACCACCAACACAGACTGGGCCACACCCGTACTCATCAAGATCAACACTTCTTGATATCATTTCGAAATATGATACCAACAACTGAATAATGAAGCATGAAATAACACATGCAGTCCTCAAGATTCATGTTAAATTATGAAAGAATTGAACAATATTCCATGCACAACAAATACCAACAAGAAGACACATTATTAAAACATAACTCAAATATAATAATAATACACAAAGAAAATAAATATACAAACATAGATAACCATGATAGAGAACACTTAGCTTTAATAAAACCAATCACTAGTTGGCTGCAGAGCAAGGACATTCCACCCAACCTTAGACACTTCTTTTCCAACTCTCAATAGTAGGTCACCTAGAGCCAGGGCTATGAATTCACAAGGATGAGTCTTAGACCAACACTCCTTTTCCCAAACCAGTCAACAATCAAGCTCTCAAAGGTATCTCAACACACAACAATCCAACGTACACCAACTATTTTCCCTTTCATCCTGCACCACCCAAAGAGAATGAATCCCCTTCACTGCCACACAATTCCTCAGGTTGTCCACCTCTTTCCAGAGCTCTAATGCTTTTGGTTAGGAAATATCAATAATGGAAACTCCTATAGAACTCACTTATTGGTAACATTTCACTTGTTATTGGAATTGGTGTAACTTGTCAAGGAGTCATGATGTAGAGTGCTATGCAACACATATTTAAGATAGCAAAATAAACTAGAGTACACACCATGTACACCAAAGGGAAGCGTGAAGCACAACTCCAAGATAAATAAAAAATATGAGCTACACCAACTCAAAGAATACGAGATTCTCCTTCAAATATCCCAATACATTTATACATCCAATTCACATGTTCTTCAATAATTACTACATAATTTCTATATATACCTATTCACATATTGCACATGTGGCCCCTTTATTCGGTCGACCACTATTATATACACATTTACCTCGTTACATGTACATTTAACCCTATATATTCCCCCCTTGGGATCATATCATATACATTTAGTTGCTGATATGACCCCCTTGGGGTCATATCAAACCCACGCCAATTACCAGTCTAAGGAAGGATACATAGAACATGTTCTTATTTTCGTAACTGCTTGAAAAAATATTGTTGAAGGGGTTTAGAAATATGGTCCTAAATTTACCCTTGACCAAGATTGCAGGAGTTGGGAATCGTATTGAGTTGTTTGAGTGACATGGTTTTGGATGTTGGGACGATATTTAATGTCATTATTGGATTCCATGATTTACGATTACAATCCAAAAATATCAAAATAGAGGACTTATCTCTTTTTTCTGTCTTAACATTATTATTGGTACCGATAAAAGTCTAGAAACTACCATGAGAATAAGCTCTAAATATTCCTAATATGTCATACATGATATAATAGTTAATGATTACAAGGGAGTGTCATAGGAGTTTCCAATGTCCAAAGGTGATGCAAATGTTATGGAGCCAATCATTACAAACAAAATTATGAGGTTTGATAAGCAAGACATGACCAAAGAGATTTTCTTAACACAGGAATGATGAGATTGCAAAAAAGTTGGTTGTGTGGGGTCTTGGTTCAGGTGATGGAAAATGTTCTTTCAAGGATGTGTTGGATTTGGTCCCCTAGAAAAATGTGTATGGCATTATTTTTTAAGAAACTCAATGATTCATATCGATTGCAATAATGAGGCAGTTTTATTACCAGTATGCATCGTAATGGTCCCATTTCATATTTCCACTACCAAAAGTATTACAAGCCAAAACGATTGTAGTTGTTCTTATGATTGCAAAAGTCTGAAAATAATTTCCATACAAGAAAATTATGATATTTCCATAGCATTCGATTGCTATTGTATTTTCAGACTTTTGCAACACAATTTCCATTCCCACTCTTATTAGTGTGTTGATGTGTTGGTGATCGTGTGATCCTGGTTTTGTAGATTAATACCTGTCCTAAGGGGGTAAGGCACTCTCCTTAGTCAGGTGTTTCCTGTATATCAACATAGGATTTAATATTTCAATTCTGTTCATTTGTTTCAGTAATCATTTCATTTCTTAGTACGCTGTAATTCCAATTTTCGTAGAAACAGTTCTTGCGATTCATGCATGGTTGATACTCAATATATTAGTGTTAAAATAATTCATAAATTTAAACTACAATTCAACATCATTTCAATTTATATGAGTTCATGACCATAGACATTATTACATATCTAGATATTGCAATTCATCTCGTCTTAAATTCTGTCATGTTGGAATTTATGTTGCTGCAACTCACGTCACTATGATTTCTTTTGTGCTGTAGCTTTGTTGCTACAACTCTACGTGCAGTTTCACTTTATTATGTTTACTTTTTGATAGCTTTAGCAGTTTGGGATTGATATTACATTGGATTGTTATCAATTGTGCGAACGCGTAATTGTTACAATCTAAAATGACCTTCATTGTACTTGAGCAAGTCACCAATACAACATAGCGTAGATTTAATTTCTACAAGTGTGATTTCAATTTCTGCAAGTGTGATTCCAATTCTCACAAAGTGTGATTTAAAATTCTGTAAGTGTTATTTCAATTCCGCAAGTGTGATTTGATTTTTTCAAGTGTGATATTAACTTTTCTGTACTAGTATAATTTGGTGACTTAATTATGTAACTTGAAGCCTTGATTTGTGACATCAAAAGTACTACAACTCTTTAGCTAAAACAACACTAATCTTTTCATATATGGTGCATGATAATTGATAAGTAAGATATGACCTCAGATTGATAATTAAATGTACAACTCTTCAGTTTCTCACTAAGTTAATTAGGAAGTAATTGAAAAGTCTTTCATTTTTGGCACCGTTTCTGGGGAGCTGTGAAAAAGAAAGTAGTGTTGTTTAGTTGTGTGGACTTTTCTTCATTTTAATAGATTAAATGTTATGATTTATTTTCAGCCGTCCAAAGAATGCTTCTCTAATATTTTCTATGCCCAATGCTAGAGATCAACAAGGTTGATTTATTAGTTCTTCCAAAAACCCCCGAAAAGCTAGCAGTGTAGGTCAATCACAAGAGGGAAATGATCCCAATCAACCACATTACTTATCACCTACAAAAAGTTTTTCTTCCCAACAAAAGAATCTAAGCATCTTCTTAGGGATCAAAGACTGTACAAAGATCTTACACACCGATATTCCATTTTCAGAAGAATAGATCAATGAACAATATCATTAAGAAGAGTTCCTTTTTACTGAGGCACCTTTGGAAGCAGAGGAAAATCCTCAGAAAGAAATGGCTCACGAGGTTGTCAAGGAGGAACCCTCACTTTCATATTTCCAATCAAAGAAACAAATGAGGAAACCACAATGAAGAATATTCCTCATTCAACTATGCCAAACATTCATGGGTTATCTAAGGAAGGTATTGATACCTTCCTCTTTGAGTTTGACATGCTTTGCAGAAGCTATGACTATGTGGCAGACGCCCAAAAATTGAAATTTTTTCCTGCCACACTCAAAATCACTGTGCTACGATGGTTCATGCAGGGTCTTGGAAAATATAACATCCGCTAATGGGACCAAATGACAAAGAAATTTATGGACAAATACCAAGAATACTGAAAGGATAAATAAAGAATAGATGACGTCTTCAAGATGATGAAACATGAAGACGAGAACCTAGAAGAATATGTCGAGTAATTCACCTATAAACTGCAGAGGGAAAACCAAGGAGACTTGGATCCTAAAACACGCCGTGTCTTATTTCTAAGAGGAATCCAAGATGATTGTATATAAATACTCAAACTTATGGGTAGGGGATACATTTCTCAGTTAGAATATGACATTATCTTGGAACTTTGCCGAAAATACTCTAGAGGCACATCAAATACAAGCATAGGACCAAGGGACATATTGGCAAGAACTAACAAAGTTTCTGGAGGTGGAGTAATGAGGGTAGAAATTAGGAACATGTTAGAGGATTTTAAGAACAATACACTTAGTTCCCTGAGCTCCTAATTGGATACACTATAGACAAAGAATAAGAAGAAAGAAATAAAATGATCATTGGGTATCTTTTGCCCAAAATACAGAATAAAACATCTAAAGAGAGAGTTTCCATTGGATAAGATTGAGGTCTGGGGAATATGCAACATGGACCATGCTGATCATAATTTTCCACCCTTGCCCAAACTAAAGTCCATCTATCAAAAATCTAAGGAGTTGGAACAATTATGCTACGTCTCTTAAAAGTGACCATGGTAGCCTAGACCTCAAGGTATGATCCAAGATCAATCTCAATATTTCAATTCATATTGGACTAACCCTTCAATGCAATATGCTTCTCAACCATGGGGTATGGAAACACAACAATGGGTAGCTCCTCCTCCTAACCAGTTATGAAAAGAAGGATGGAGAAATCCGACCATAGGAGGACCTAAAAAACCTATGACACAACCACCCAGGCAACTTATTCCTCCTCCCTAGATGCAAGCATCTACATCCGCCCCTCTTCGACCACAACTACCTGCACAAACCATACATAATCCAAATAATAAAAGGTCAGGTCAATGAGCACAAGATGTTGGACTTGCAACCTACCCTACTTACTCCATCTCTTACCTGGATTGTAATGATATTCACCTTCGATTCAAGAAGACACTAACTAAGTAACAACCTCGCATTAACATCGAATATATAAATGAGGAGGTCCCAAATGAAGAATCAAAACAAAAACAATCTCAGAACCTTCAAAAGCTAAGAATTCCCACCCTGAACTTCAAGACCCACCCTATCTTGAAAGGTTAAAATCAAGATTTTTTTTTTACACAACCTAAGTTTGATTTCTCAGCAGAACTCAAAAATGTGTGTGTCAACATACCAAGGAATAATTGAACAACAAAAAGAGCCACTAGTTCAAGTGCTGCAAAAACACAGTGATGCCTTCGCTTGGGATTACTCTGACATGAAGGGAATCCAGCCCGACCTGTGCACACATCATATATATATCAAGGAGGGAGCCATACCCATTAGTCAACACCAACACCTGATGAAACCAACCATGAAATACATAGTTAAAGAAGAGATACATAATTTTTTTACAACTAACTTCATCTATCCCATTTCTGATAACCAGTGGGTCTCCCCTCTTGTCATAGTGCCAAAGAAAAATGAAAAATAAATAATTTGGGTAGATTATAGAGAACTAAATAAAGAAACACATAAATACCAATTCCCCTTGTCATTTATCGATAAGGTCCTCGACACATTAGCAGGAAATAAGTATTTTTCTTTCCTCGATGGATTCAGTGGATACAACCAAGTCCAAATCGCACTTAAAGACCAATAGAAAACAATGTTCACTTGTACTTGGGGGACATTCACCTACCATGTTCTACCATTTGGGTTATGCAATGCCTCCACCACCTTTAAATGAGCTGTTATATGTATATTATCTGATATAGTTCATGATTGTGTGGAAATATATATGGATGTTTTCACAACATATGGGGATGGATTTGATGAGGCATTAGCCAATCTAAAAAATACGTTAATAAGGTGCAAAGATTCAAATGTTTCCCTCAGTAATGAAAAGTGTTTTATGATTGAAACTGATAGCATCATACTAGGACATCACAACTCAAACAAAGGTATTCAAGTTGATCCAGAAAAAGTAAAGGTAATACTGAATTTCCCGACTCCAACTTTTCAGAAGAAGGTACAAAGTTTTATAGGATATGCTGGTTATTACTGTAGATTCATTGAAAATGTTTCACGTATTACCCATCCATTATTTTCTTTACTTAAAAAATACACTGAGTTTGTATGGATAGAAACATTCCAACATGCACTTGATGAATTAAAAATTAAATTATTCGAAGCTCATGTACTAAGAGGACCCGATTAGACCCTCTCATTCCACATTTCCACAGATGCATTAGAGACCGCCGTCAGAGCCATTATTGGAAAACTTGAAGGAAATGAACCCTATTCAATTTACCATGTCAGTAAGAATCTATCGCCTATAGAACTAAACTATACGATAACTGAAAACAATTTTTCTTGTTGTTATTCATGCAATAAACAAGTTTAGACACTACATTACTGAATATCCTGTAATATTACACACTAATCATGTTGTTATCAAATATTTAATGAAAAAACCAATCACCAATGGAAGGGTCACTAGATGGTTTCTTTTATTGCAAGAATTTGATATTACCGTTCTAGATAAACCAGGAAAAGATAATGTAGTTGCCAACTTCCTTTCTAGAATAACATCTAATGAGAATGAACCTCTAGTAGAATATTGTTTCCCATATGAACACCTCTTTGTAGTGTCTACTAACTCACCTTGGTTTGTATACATTACTAAATTTTTGGTTGCAGGAAAATTTTTGCATCATTTGACTCCCAAAGAATGAAAAAGTATATTCAGGAAAAGTGAAAGATTTTCATGGATTGATGGCCGCCTCTTCTATGCTGGGCCTGATTTGATTATTAAAATATGTGTACGAGAGCACGAAGTCCATGAAATACTAAAATCCTGTCATGGTGGGCCATGCGGGGGCCATTTTGCAGATAAAAGGACTGAGTACAAGGCACTCCATTTAGAGGTATTATTCGCCCACACTTTTCAGAGATACCAAAGAGTACATGAAGAGGTGTGACAACTGTCAACACATGGGTAGATCTATACAAACAGATGAAATTCCACTGCAGCTAGAGATGGTGTTAGAATATTTTGACAAGTGGGCCATTAATTTTGTGGGACCAATACATCCCTTTTCCCGTCATCACTCCTACATCCTCGTCTGCATAGGCTATGTCACAAAATGGATGGAGGCAAAACCACTTTCGACAAAAACCAAAAAAGAAGTAGTGGAGTTTATCCATGAGGAGATCTTTCTAAGGTTCAAAATACCATGAGAGATAGTGATTGAGAGAGGAACTCAGTTCACATCACGAATTGTTAGAGACCTGATGGACAACTACAAGATCAAGAACATAATAACAACACCATATCACCCACAAGAAAATGGATAGGTAGAGGGGAATAATAAGATCCTTGAAGGCATCATCACTAAAACAATCATATTACATTTCAAGGACTAGGCCGATAGACTCCTAAAATAATTATAGGCCTACAAAACCACATGGAATACTACTACACGATGCACATGCTATGAATTATTATATGGGAAAAGAGTACTACTGCCCATTGAGACATAAATATGAACAATTAGGACAATAGTACAACTTGGGTTGGACCTATCAAAGGTTCAAAAACAAATACTTCTTCAAATTAACGAGTTGAACAATCTGTGACAAGATTCCCTACACCGAGCCACAATTATACAACACAAAGGGCCATATGGCACAATAAGTTTATCAAGAAAAATAAGTTAAAATATGGAGATTGAAAATTATTATTTGATTCTAGGTTCAAGGAATTCAGACGGAAATTTCTCACCAGATGGCTCAGTCCATATGAGATCAATATAATGTATTGCAATGGGGCCATCAAAATATGAACCATAGATGAAGACATAATTCTTCTAATCGCCAATGGACATAGACTTTACTTATATCATCGAACCCTATCAAATGAAGCCTTTTGGAAGACAATTACAAATGGATGGACCGATAATGATCTGGAACTTGTTCAGGATGAACGAGTCCCAACTGGATAATCTTCGCTCTTCTCCTACTTTCAAAATAAAAAGGTGTGAAAACTAGCCTAATTGGCGCATTAAAAAAAAAACCAGAATAAACAAGAAAGGCACTTCACAGTTTTGTGATGGTTATGTCAGGATCCTTCTCAATAAATTTTCCTAAAGAATTGTTTTTTTTCTAATAATCTTCTCTTTCAGGATATGAGAAGGAAAATAAGGTTGTTTTTATTGCAATTATCGTTGTTTCAACTTCTTCTGTTGCAACTCTCTTTTCCGCAACTATTCCCATTGCCGCAACCCCCTTTTCCATAACTATTCGTGTTGCTGCAACTCCCCTTTTTAGCTCCACTTCATTTTTCCCAAACCTCTCCCCTCCCATTTCCTTCACTACAACTCCACTTGCAACCCTCCCTCATTTTGAAAATTTCCCTTCTTCCATTTCCTTAGCTGCAACTCCACTTGCAACCCTCCCTCATTTCCCAAATTTCCCTTCTCTTATTTCCTTGGTTGCAAATACACTTGCAACCCTCCTTCATTTTGCAAAATTTCCATTCCCATGGATGCAACTCCACTTGTAGCCCTCCTTAATTTTGAAATTCTCCCTTCTCTCATTCCCTTGGTTTCAAATCTTCTCACAACACCACTTCATTCCCCAAATATCAACCCTCATTTCAATTGTGATAGCCCCATTGCCGTGACTCACATCGCTGCAAATCCGCTTGCAACATCATTTTCATTTTTTCACATTTCTCCCGCACCACCATTGCTACAATTCCTGTCCATACCACTAGCACCATAACATATGTTGCTGCAACTTCATCACCACAACTCCCATTGCTGCGACTCTGCTTGCAACGATCACTTTATGAGCATCGCTGATTATTACAGTCCCTATCAAAAGAACCAACAACGCCAAAGCTGCAATTTTGGTTAGGACTGTTGATTTGACTCCACCCTCCATTTACACAACTCCAAAATCACCATACTCATACAACCACTCAAGGTAAGACATGAAAAATATGCATTCCTATCAAAATTTGCAGTGAGTAAGTTTTAATGGCATGTGTCTATTATGATTCCTCCATAACTCCCACCTCATAACATCATTACTATATTCACGATATCAATACCCACCACCCTCATTGCCACAATTCCAAATTCTCCACTTGATCACTCGCATCGCCCTTGCAAATAGGAACACTCAGAGTTAATAAAAGGAAGGAGCCATGGGAGGATCACTGATACATAGGGAGTCTACTGAACCAATTCTACTTGAGGTTTATGAAAACATTAGACAAATTTTGGGATAGGATAGATGGATGGAATACGTGATATGTTTACAGGGATATAATAACAATATAGTTCTCGAATTTTCTCTGAATTATAAAGATGAACACTCCATCATATCAGGTATGCACGTAGAGTTCACTCATAAATTTCTTACCTTCTAAGGCAATAGATGGTAAGACATGACAATATTTGAACGTAGGTCTTTTCCACACCCATGGAGGATGTGGCTGTTCTTGTGCAATGACACTTCACCTATGAAGGTCGCTACATAACTGTCTACATTCAACATATTCTATTGCTTGACCATTTACGCCAAAACTGACCGATTAAAATGCCATATTTCCTATTTCGGACGCTGCAGACAATGACAACTCATCCAATGGGAAAATAACCCTACATAGGCTGTGTCAAACCACAATCTTATCAAACTTCCAGTGGAACATGCATTGTATAAAGAAGGATGCACCTGGAACAACATCATCCAACCACCTATTCTGCTCACTGAAGGCGAAGTGGCTGCACTTCAGGCTGCCCAACAGGTGATGCCTTCCCTTCCGACATCAACTGTGGATACAAATCCTCTGCCATGTACCAATTATACAGACACAATGAGTACTGATAATGCAACTCCTCCACTAGGGGATAGTGCCACAGATACAACAAACCCAACTGCTGTGAGTCCTCTACCAAAGAAGTTCAAGAATTCAACTAGAAAAAGGGGCCAAGCTGCTGCAACTCCGGTAAAAGTAGACCATGACAGTGATGTGGAAATAATGGCCAACTGAACCCCCACAAAGAGAGTTAGAGGGTTTAAAAAGAGGCAAACCCATGTTCCAAGGAAACATAGAACCAACCATGCATCTGCAACTCAACATAAGAAGAGGAGAACTGTTGAGCCCATAGAACAAGCCGAGGAGGAGCACCAAGAAAAAGAAGAACCATAAGCCTCCCCTAATACACAAGAACCAAAGGAGGACATTAACCTAGAAGTTGATGATGCATTGGCTGACACACAAGAACCAGATTTATTCACTCTTGGTGAAGGCCTCAACTCTCTCCTTTCAAAATATTCAGATGAAGAAGAGTTAGAGGTGGAATCCCCCACTGATGCACAAGAACTAGTGGGGAGACCTTCTCAAGATCAAGTTCCAACATAGACAGAGGACCCAAAACATTCTCCAAGGCCTCAAATGGACAAGACCAAAAAATATGACAATTAAACAAACATAGAGAAGCTAGAAATTCTCATTGATACAACAATAATCATAATTGAGGAAAACAAGCAATAAACGTTGCCTCTTGCTGAAACAATAAGAGGAACTCTTAGCGAATTAAATTATGCTACTCTAGAAGAGAAGAAAGAAGCAAAACTACCCCCCCCTACTGTTACAGAAGAACCAATAGGAGGTTCTCTAGGGGAACGACCCACCCATTCATAGGAAGAACATGAAGTAGAAGAGGTTCCACCAGGAATGACTCAACTGATGCACTAGACCTAGGGATACATGAACCAAAAATAGAGGCTGCTACTCCAAAAAAAAGAATCACTCCCACATGGGTAAGCATCCCACATTCTCTACCTATTTATGCATCTTTGGTGAGACAAAATAAAATGTGAAGGATGAAAAATTGGAAGCTACATATGAATTTAAAAATGCTCAAAGAGGAGCTCAAGGAACAAAAGACACCTGTGAAATCAGTTTATCTTGCAACAAGTCCTCTTGCTATAGGGGAAATCTTCACCGAATCATAAGAAATAACTCAACTCAAAGAGACAAAAGAAGTAGTTTTCTAGGCTACATATTTTATGTTAGTTGATGAGCCCACTCAGATAGAGACAAAGCAAGAAAAAAAAGGAATTCCAATAGAACATGATATCGATAAGGAGAAAGAGGAAACAAAATAGGTTACCTATTTTTTCAGTGACCCCTAGGCTCACCCTGTCTCCTCTAACACTGAGTGATTGTTGGTTGCATGAAGACATGAAAACATTTTGGGCTAGAGGAGATGACAGGCTCCTTAATTGGCATACTTTCAACACTCGTCTAATACCTTTTTTCTTACCATTTTCCATTGATCACTTCCTTTTGGATACTTTCCTTATCTGGTTTTCCTTATCACTAAGGTATGCATCCTTCCTCATATGCCATTATTACGATATTCTTGCATATTTCTTAAAGGAACTTGCTACTTTCATGTACTAATACTGCTACACAGAAGTAATACAACAACTGCAACTCCTCACAGTGGCTGCAATACATCTCTGCTGTAATTCCAGACACAATCCAATCGCTGCAACTCCAAGTATCATCTTTGTGCTGTGACTCCAACTAACCGTTGCGACTCCAAACAAGTTTTGAGTTGTTGTGATTCTAAACATGTTTTCTGTTCCTGTGACTTTGAGTACACCATTGTTGTGATTCTAAATATAAAGATGCCATCACAACAATCAATGTTGCAACCGAAAATTAGAAAATAGTTTTCATAGAGGAAAGAAACATGAGGAAAATAGATGACCAAAAAAAGAATAAATTTTTCCACCAAGTCAACACACATAGATATTTTCTAAAATTTAGCAAAATCATTGTAACTGGATGAACATATGGATTCTCATGGATTTCCATCCATTCCTTTGTATAATTTTACACATTAATCATATTGTATAAGAACCTCAGCTTCCCCAGAGCTTAGGGAGGAGAACTATGGTGATAAACATTCGACTATTATTTTATTTTCAGACTCTGATTTATAATTTCCATTCTCTCTCTTATTCGTGTGTTGATGTGTTGGTGATCGTGTGATCCTGGTTTCATAGCTCAATACCTTACCTAAGGGGGTGGGCCCCCCTCCTTAGTCAAGTATTTCTTGTATATTAGCGTAGAATTTAAACTTTCAATTCAGTTTAGCAATAATTTTATTTCTTAGTCTGCTGCAATTCCAATTTTCATAGAAATAGTGCTAGCGATTCATGCATGGTTGATACTCAATCCCTTAAAATAATTCACAACTTTAAACTGCAATTCAACATTGTTTCGATTTCTATGAGTTCATGGCCGTATACGCTATTATAACTCTAGATACTGCAATTTACCTCACCTTAAATTCTATCATGTTGGAATTTATGTTGTTGCAACTCACATTGATGCAACTCATGTCATTGTGATTTCTTTTGTGCTACAACTTCGTTGCTGCAACTCACATTGCTACAAATCCTCTTGCAACTACACTTTATTCTGTTTTCTTTTTGATTCATGATAGCTTTAGCAGTTTGGGAATGATATTACATTGAATTGTTATCAAATGTTTGAATGCGTAATTGTTACAATCAAACTTGGCCTTTGTTCTACTTGAGAAAGTCACCAATAAAACATACTGTAGATTTAATTTCCGCAAGAGTGATTTCAATTTATGCAAGTGTGATTTTAATTTTTGCAAGTGTGATTCCAATTCCCCCAAAGTATGATTTAAATTTATACAAGTGTTATTTCAATTTTGCAAGTGTGATTTAATTTCTGAAAGTGTGATATTTACTTTCTTGTACTAGTATAATTTGGTGACTTAATTAAGTAACTTGAAGCCTTGATTTGTGATATCAAAAGTACTACAAATCTTTAGCTAAAACAACACTAATCTTTGCATATATGGTGCATGAAAATTCATAAGTAAGATATGACCTCAGATCGATAATTGTCAAGAAATGAAAGAAACTTCCACATTAATCCTAGCATAAGAGAAGAAGAATTTAATCAAGAACGCAAATGACACAAGAAATCACACAATACACTGAGATTTTACCCTGGAAACCCTTAATCGAATAAACCAACATTCCTTTGAGCATTCTTCTCTATTTTTATCTTATTCAGTTAGAATAAAAGGTTACATGTCTAACCTTGGTCCACACCTAAGACACCATCGACATCATACCCTCTTGCATGCGCAGGAACAACCCTATAACCAATTTGGCTTACAAATGCATGACCAACAACCTACAATTACACATGCATTAACCTACATAAGTGCATTCTATGATTACCCTTTACAATGATTTTTTTTTTTTGTTAGTTTGTCCGTGACATGTGGGACTAACCTATGGCTAAGAAACCGTGACTCAAGGGCATCTAAGCTGTCAAAATCATCTGGGGATCGCACTCGTCTTGAGCCACACCAACCCTTAACATGGTTGGATTTTTTGTCCCTGTAGGTTTCGAATTAGTGACTTAACATCATGGAGCGCCTTAACAACACACTTTGTCATCGACTATCCTACACCTTGGGGACACCCTTTACAATGTTACAACACACCTCTTTATAATATTTACAAGAGGTAAGACCTTAAATATTTGTGCCTAAAAAATGGTTACGGATCCATGCATATCATTCGCTACAAATACCGCAAGTCATGGGATTATGTTACAGTCGAATCCAATTCAATTTACCAGTCGACTACCAGTTGGCCTTCATTCGGTCTCTAGTCGGTTGTCTCATGCCCACACTTCAACTTCTTGTTGGTTGACTTTCCATTGATATCTTCAAATTCAACTTTGCTCAATCGAATCCCTCGAACTTCAACTTGCTGTCAATCCACCTCGACTTCGACCTGCTATCGATCCACCTCGACCTTTGATCGTCAGTCGATTCACCTCGAATAGACTTTCACTACAAAGAATATAACAACCCAAAATTCTCCCACTTGTTGTCTTCTTTTTTGAAACATGATATTACTGAACTTTCATTCAAAAACCCAGAGCAAGAATTCCCATTTCCTCTTTGCACCAAGAGAACTTCACAACACTCACAGACTTGGTCAACGAGTCTGCTATGTTTTCCAATGTGTCTATTTTCTCCAATAAAGCCTTGTTACTTTCCACCATATCTCTTACTAAATGGTACTGTACATCAATGTGCTTAGTCTTTGAATGATAAGCATGGTTATTTTCCATAAATATTGTTCTTTGACTATCACAACTTATCTGCATAGCTCTCTGATCAAACCCGATTCGTAAACACAACCTTTGAATCCATACCACTTATTTTCTTCCATGAGTGGACGCCATGTATTCAATTTCTATTGTTGACAAGGCTACAACCGCCTGTCGCTTACTCATCCAATTTATTGCTCCATTGAACATATTGAAGACATATCCACTGGTCGAACTTCGTCGATCCATATCTCGAGCCTAGTCAACATCTAAAAATCTAGGTACATCTAATTTACCACTGTCACCTCTAGGTTTTCCTTGGTAGCATATAACATAGTCCTTCGTGCCACAGAAATCCCTGAATACTCTCTTGAAAATTTTCTAGTTCTCCTTTCCAGGTGTCGACATGTATCTTCTCAACACTCCCACTGCATGGGAAATGTCTGGTCAAGTGAAAACCATCACATACATTAGAATACAAATCACACTTGCATAGGGAACATGTGCCATGTTCTTTATTTCTTCTTCTGTCTTTGGACACTGTTCAACAATAAGCCTTTCTCCCACAGGAATTGGAACTTTCACCGGTTTGCAATCCTGCATGTTGAACCATTTCAGAACTGTTTCAATATACTTCTTCTGATTCAACCAAAGATTTCTAGAGGCTTGATCTCTCTTAATATCCATTCCTAGAATGAAGTTAGCTCCATCGAGATCCTTCATGTCGAGCTTGGAAGATAGCTACTTCTTCACCTCCTTTATTGCATCCATGCTGTTTCCAATCAACAACATGTCATCGACATACAAAGCTACATTTAAGAAATGCCCACCTTCTTCCTTGGAATATATGCAGTGATAAAATTTGCTTCTCACAAATCCAAAACTGAGGATGTACGTGTCAAAATTTTGGTACCACATCCTTGGCGATTTATTTAGACCTTAAAGGGATCTTTTGAGTTTGCACACCAACTCTTTCTTTCCCTTTACTACAAATACTTCAGGCTGTTTCATGTATATTTATTCTTCTAGGTCCCCATGTAGGAATTCTATATTTTTTGATATTATAGTAGCTACGAGAGGTATTAACCTCCACTTGTAACCTTTGGCGAGACTATAACATTCCAAGAAGCAAGAAGAAACCCTAAAGGATTGGACATAACCCTAGAAGACAAGTCGACTAAAGGAAATATTTAATATTGAGTTTTTAGCCTCCAGAATGAGAAGTCAGCCCAGAAAATTAAGGAGGAGAAGTATAAATACATGATGCCAAAGCTCATTTGGAGGACACAACTCGCAATTGCATAAATTCAGTAGTGCACACTACAAAAATTTAGTGTGCAAGTCTGGAGGGTAGCTGCAGCTGTAGTTACTGCAAACCTATAATTTTGGTCTTTCTGGGTTGGAATTTTTTTATCAGTCTTGGTTATCTTTGCTTGGTGCATTAGCCTTGGTTGGCTATTGATTTTCTATCAGAATTCATCTCTGTCAAGGTTAAGGTGCCTGGGGGTGGCATTTATGCCTATGGTTGGGTGACAATATTGCTATATTGTCTATGGTTAAATGAGCACACCCACTTTTCTAACAGGTTATGGGCCCACATCTCCTTCATTCAGTATAACCACTGGAAGGAATCCAAGCCATAGGATTATCAGGCTCATTGAAGAACCACCGCTAGGGTTTCTAGCAGGTGCAGTCACTAAAGCATTGTTGCTTGGGTTACTAGCAAGTGCAGTTGCAAAACCCTAAAAACCTCTTTCCCAACACCTTATGATGGAACACCTTACTCAAGGAGATGATATTATAATACACCTTATTCTAGCACACCTATCGACACTCTCAGAAGGAAAAAACATCAAGGTAGAGATTTTAGATCAAAGTCAAAGTTTGACCAACTATCAGTCAACATAAATCATGAATGAAAAGATGTATCATTTACACTATTCAACTCTTACAGGAACTCTTGAAGATGACATGTGGATAATTGACAGTGGAGCTTCTAGGCATATGACAGGAGACTAGGTCAGACTTTCGAGTCTAAATGAAAAGAAGACATCCTACAAGATAGAACTTGGAGATAAGAACACCTATCCAGTCGAAAGAATTGGTCAAGCCTCCATCAAATTGAAAACAGGTAACAATGATCATTTGAGAAGTGTCTTATATGTACCTGGCTAAGAAAATAATCTTGTATCTATATATTTCCTAGAAGACAAAGGAAATAGAATAACCTTTGTAGATGGTGAAGTACTATCTTGGTCTAGAGACTCCAACATAGAGAATGTTAGAGTTATTGGAACTCATGAAGGAAGACTATATAGACTACTAGAACATAAATGATTAATATCTTATACATGATGAAGTCAATCCCAATGAAATTTGGCACATAAGGTATGCTCATCTTAACTATCAAGCATTGCCTTTCCTCAAAAAGATGGTTGAAGGAATACCAAAACTAAAATATACACATGAAGGAATTTGCAGAGGATGTGCTCTTGGTAAAAATGTTAAGAAGTCATTATCAAGAAGAAATAACAGATCTAAGGAAATCCTAGATCTAATACATTCAGATTTTTGCGGTCCAATGCCAGTCAAATCTCTAGGAGGTTCCCATTATTATGTAATCTTCATAGACAATTACTCAATAAAGACTTGGTTGTATCTCCTAAAGACAAAGGATGAAGTTTTCAACAAGTTTCAAGAATTCAAAGTAGAAATAGAAAACATCACAAGCAAGAAAATCAAGATTTTGAGAACAGATAATGGAGGAGAATACACATCCAAGGATATTTTTTCCTTTTGCAAATTA
>ML823414.1:13311-27232 GCA_009831015.1 Picea engelmannii
TTTCCAAGCCTTTTCTTGCCTTTATTATTTTCTTTATTTTCTCTTTCTTCTTCTTTTTCTTTTTATTCAAGGACTAACCAGAGGACACTGCCTTGGTGTGGTGACCAGAGCTGACAGTGTTACCCACAAGTAATTTCATAGAAATGATAAGGATGGTTGTGATGAGACCCCTTTTCCCTTGGCCATGCAACCAAAGGTCACTGCCCTGGCGTGGTAACGAGATGGTGGCAATGTTATGTTGTTAGGTACGCATGAACATAATAGGCTGGCTCATGATGAGACCCCCCATACTCTTGACTAGGTCTTGTTTTTTATTTTTTTGGGTCCCTCTTGTTTCTTGTTGAGAGGCCTTTTATTGCCTTCTCGGGGATCCCTAGGCGAAACATCTCGAGGTTTTATTTTTAGTCTTTTATCTTTTACCAACTGCTTTTACCTTCTGGGCCTTTAGCCCCTTCTTCCCACGAGATAAGGTGAATCCCTACAAACAGGTAATCCTAATGTCCGAACAAGTGGAATGGGATAGATGAGCGAGAGATAAGATGATAAGGTGGTGCTATGGGGGGAGCAGACGATGGCTTTTCGGAAATCCTCCTTGTGGCAAACCAAAACCTATGGGTATAGGCTTGCTAGGGAATCCAATCAATCTCCCCAAGCATGTTCAAGTGGGATAATGTAATATCCAAGAAGTTGTCAGAGATAAAATGAATTATATGCATACATT
Source organism: Picea engelmannii (assembly GCA_009831015.1). Taxonomy (NCBI): domain Eukaryota; kingdom Viridiplantae; phylum Streptophyta; class Pinopsida; order Pinales; family Pinaceae; genus Picea; species Picea engelmannii. The sequence continues at coordinate 14,033 of ML823414.1, forward strand.
TAAAGGTTATAATGATCAAAAGTGACACATACCATGATACTCAAACCAATTACCTCATGGAGCAAGAGCCTTCTCTAATACAAGACCAAGACGAAGGTGATGGATGCTGCTACTACTGACAAGATGAGTCTGATGAAAGAAGAAAAGGATGGGCCCTCCAATACCATGCTCAGGTCAATCTTGCTCTCAGTACTCCATGTCTAGGACCTGTGGGCCTCGAGACATGATCTCCTGGTTATCCCTAAAAATCAGGGATAACAGGGTGCAAACATGGTTGTCGATAATTTCTATCTTCAGGATGGGTTGTTGTGTCATCTGGGCCACATTTGTGTTCCATCGAGAGACCGAGTGAAGTTGATCTGGGAAACCCACTATAGACAGGTGGCATGACACTTTAGCGTTGAAAAGACAGTGGCGATGCTACAAAAACATTTCTACTAGCCGAAACTCCGATAGGAGGTCAACATGTATATCAGGTCCTGCACTATCTATGCTATTTCCAAACCAACCACTAAGAAATAGGGCATTTACACCCCTCTTCCTACTCCTGATAGGCCATGGAAATCCATCTCAATGGACTACATGTCGGGCCTCGCGTCCACCAAGCGGGGAAATGACTATTTTTTTGTGGTTGTTGATCTCTTTTCTAAGATGATGATTATGGTTGCCTGCAAGAAGAGAATCACAATAGAGGCCATTGCCAAGATATTCTTTGAACGAGTCTAGGTACATTTTGGACTCCCACAAACCATTATCTCAAATAGGGGCAATCGATTTCTCAGCACATTCTGGTCGAGCCTTTGGTCACTGCTGGACACCAAGCTAACCAAATCCACGACCTTCCACCCCCAGACAGATGGCCAAACCGAGGTCGTAAATCGAATGATTTTGCATATCCTTCACATGTATAATTCAAATCACCCTCGCACATGGGATGAGAGCCTTCCCTATGTCCAACATAGCTACAATCGAGCCCTGCATAGCTCAATCGGACACAACCCCTTTCAGGTGGGGTTGGGATTCCAACCATTGGGTCTCATAGATATTGCACTTCCCCTTGCGGTCACCTCGACCGACTCATCTCCTATTCAAACTAAAGCTGAGAAAGTCGCCTGGTTCATTGAGTGGATCCAGCACATCTGCCAATAGGTTCAGGATATCCTACAGAAGTCCACTGACAAGTACAAACAACGCCATGATCAACATCGGGTGCCACATAAGTTTCAGGTGGGAGACAAAGTTTGGTTGCAATTGCAGAAAGAACACCTTACAGGACCCCATCGGAAGCTTCACCCACTCTGTTATGGGTCGTACACCATCACCAAGGCCATGGGGGATAATGCTTTTGAGCTCAACATTCCTCCTTTCCTTGGCATGCACCTAGTGTTCAACGTGGATCTCCTTCGCCCTTATTTCCCACCATTATTGGACACCTCAGATGTAGCAGAACAACTGAAACCAACAAAGCTAAACCCTGACTACATAAAAAATGCATCCAATGATCATATTGTGGACACACAGATCAAGGGAACTTGACAGCAAAGGATCCATCTTTATCGAGTCGTCAAAGTAGGGCAGCTCCTGCATCAAGGCAAGTGGCTCACCCGGGGCCAAATTTAGCAGAAATTTCCTCATCTGGTGGGGGGAATTCAACGCAATGGAGACAATTGATTCCTAAGGAGGGAGGATTGATCCAGGTGGATATCAGTGGCCACCCACCTTCTCCAGTTGGCTCAAAACATTGTTCTGGCAATTTTGGCAATTTACTATTTTTAGCAATTTTTAACTTCCGTGACCATTTTGAGGGACCAAATGAAGGTTTTTCGGGATAGAGCTTCTCAATGATAGTGTATGAAATGATTGAGGCACCAAAATGAATATCCTCAGCGATACTTTTCCAACGGGCTATCATATGCCTAAAACAGAGATCGTATGCAAAAGTTACGACCCCGGGAAGTTGATGTACTAACTTAACCAAACGGGGCCCACATGACTTTTGGCACTTCATCTCCTAGGGTTGGGTTTTTGGATGTCTATGGTTTTTGACATTCCTGCTTATTGTAAAAATTTCTTCAGAGCCTCATTGTAATCATCTTCTTGTGAATGAGTGCAGCTATCACATCTCTTCTCAAAGATAAGCCGCCACCATTGCAACAAGCTTGTTTCCGCTGCATTTTATAGTTTCGGCTTATTTCATTATTGAATAGAAAACCAGTTTTAATGTATCTCTGTTATTTTGTGTTAAGCACCTATTCATAATCTGTATTCATTTCATTCTTCTCATAAAATCCGTATCATTATTCCCCTTCATTGACCCAAGAAGGGGTTGTCCTTCATTCTATGGGAAGAAGGGGCTAAAGGCCCAGAGGGGTTGGTGTTGGGTAAAATATAAAAGCTATATATGAACCTTCTAGATGCTTCGCCCATGGATCACCCAAGAAAGAAATAAAATGATTATCTTTGAATAAAAGGGGACCCATAATATAATAATGAAAAACCTGAAAAGTAGATTGAAGGATATGAGGTCTCATCATGAGCCGACCTATCATGTCCATGGATATCTAGTGATATGACATTGTCATTATCTAGTCACCAAACTAGGGCAATGACTCTTAGTTGCATGGTTGAAATAAATGGGGTCTCATCACAATCCAACCTTCTCATTTCCATTAGGCATTTGTGGGTGACATTGCCACCATCTAGTCACCACGCCAGGGAAATGACCTTCAACCTCTCCTTATGCTATTATGAAAGAAGATATAAATAAAGAAAGATAAAAGGAAAATAATGGGATTGGAAAAAGTTCATTATGGATGAAGGTACCACACACCCTCTACAAAATCACCCATGAATGAGACACTATGACCCCTAGTATCTCATGAGCCCTATGCCCATCAAGTCTTGACCCCATCCACCTCTTACACTTTACATGGCTTAGAGAGGGACCTCTTGGAGGCTCTCCTTGACCTAGGGAAAGATATACCCAATAATACACCTCTTCAACCCTCCCATAATTAAGATTGACAAGTCACATATTGTCTTTGAGTTGTTAATTGTTTGATAAAGTAATCTTTGATGCACATGCTTAGATGGATTATTTATTGATTGGATCCACTTATCATGATGTTATGACTTGAGATCCTTGGAGGGCATGTTCATTTGTCTTTGCAGGACCCAACTGGTGGATAGTTTTGGGAGAAAAATCATATCTTGGGGGCTACAAATCCACAGGTTGGATGCCAGGGGCCTGCATGCCAGATGATAGAAAGATAACTTGGATGGACTTGATGATGACTTGGACGACCTAGCCCACCCATTGCTTGCCAAACGATTTTCCTAGGAGGGGAAAAATGTCCCATTGTTTAACATGACGTCATGACTATGGGGGCTAGGACTTGGTGGTGAGGTGCCACTCATTTGCACTTGAATGTTTTGAGGAGAAGAGGGTCTTCACCATGATGAGATCATCTAGATGCTTGATACATGGCCTTGGGAGGCCCTTCCATACTTCTCCAACACCAATGACCTCCTCAAAGTGGCAAAACCTTCCCTAAAGGGGTGACATCATCCTAGAGTAGAGTTTAATTTGTGCAAAAGATGAAATTTTAAGTGAATTGTTTAATATTATTGTGTTAAGGGGGCAAGATTAGGGTTGTTGACCCCTAATATTGTGTTTTACTCCTTATTTTGTGGACAAGCTATGTTAGCTAACTTTTGTATAAATAGAGATCATAAGCTCTCATTTTTAATCATAACTTTCCTCTCACAAGAGGACTTGGTTTGAAATTTTCAGCCTCCTTATCTATTTTAGCTCTTGTGCACTTGTGTATGGCTGAATTTTTGAATGGTTAATGAAAGAAGTGATGCACTAGCCTTGGAAGGTTATTTTCTAACTTTTGTGGTGGATTGTCTTAGCATCTCTCTTGATCTTGGTATGGTTTTTACTCTCTTGCTATAATTTTATTCAAGTCAAGTATTTTTATGCTAGGAACTAGGTGGGAAGTATAAGGGCATACATCCCCACCATAGGCTTCACCATTTTTTCTTCATTTTATTGCTTCATCTCATTTACAAGGGTTTGCTAAGAGAAGTATAAGGGAATACACCCTCTTATATTAAACTCTAGATTAGATAAACTTGCCTTGGGATGTAAAAGGGCTTACACCCCCAAGGAGGTAGCTTCTCTAATCTCCTTGTGACTCCATTAACCCAATAGTAAAGGCATTGGAGATATAAATTATTGCATTGGAAAACATGAATTTCGGTCTTTTTACTTCTTGCAAAAGTGGATTGTCTTCCTTGTGCCTTGGGCACCTCACAGCCACTAGGGAGTCCTCATCCAAGGGCTACTTATTGATTCTGTTACAAATTTACATCTTCAGCCATTAGGGCTGCAGAAACCCTAACATACTTGCTTTAATAACTCTCTTATCAATCATTGTTTTTTCCTCAAAGTTTGCACACTTACTCTACTTGTCCTAGTGCACTTTTTGGAAACTTTTGAAATGATTTCAGTGGCTGATTTTCTTGTTTTAATACATTGAATTTTACAACCATAAGGATGATATAATTTGTTTCAGACAATTGTTTACAACGACCTTATCTTTTGTGCTATAACTTTGGCTTTTCATCTTGATTTTAGCTAGTCTTTCTCTTGTATTTTCTACTTGATATCTAGCACTTATTGAGTAGCTTCTAGTATCATTTATTTGCTGATATATACTGTTATTTACTGCTGCAAATTAGGGATAACAAGATTAAATTGCTGATCCAACTAACATATATTGTTGCAAGGTGTGTTTTCTTGTGTCTTAGGCAGGTAAAATCATCCGAAAAAACACTACACTTGTGGGGCAGCCTTTGCTTGAATTACAAGGCATCTCTCCCTACCCTTCATTCCATTTAGACTTGAACTATAGGGGCTCCATTTCTACTTCCTTCCATATTCATCTCAATCCCCTTAGGGTCACAGGGATCGCCTCCCTAGAGTGACATAGTCACCCTTGAAGTGCGGGACCTACATCAAGGCGACATTGGGTGTAGGATTCCCATAATTGTAGCACTTGTTCCTTGGTTGGGTTGGGCTTTTCCCAACCTACAACTTGCACTATAATAGACCCTGTTATCGCACAATTTGTACTTACCCAAATCCCAAGGAAAGTGAAACCAAGATTGGTGTAACAGGGGGTGACCTATCACTGTCACCTTAATATGAAACCCATTTTTGTTTAGGAGTATATCAAAGTTACCCCAATGGAGACGTCCCTAGTGACCTAAAGGGATGATAAGAATAAGATAAGGATGCAAGAAAATCCCCCTCTCACTGATCACTCAAGTCAAAAGGTTTTTAAGGTCTTTAAGGTATGAAGCAACAATAAAAATGGAGTGTACCTGCCCAAAAAAAGACAACAAAGAAAATATGGGAGCTTTCAAGTACAAAAAATGATGTTAGTGCTTCTTAAGACCATGAACCTTCAAAAAATAGGCTAGCTGATATAAATTTACAGCAATGTAATAGTTTACAACAACAATAAGTATTTTGCAATGATCACAACAAATATGCCTTGAAATTGCTTGAAACAGAGAAGAAAATGTAGCTTTAACTACGCAGAATGATAATTAATTGTCACAAGCAAATTTGGCAATGTCTAGCTAGCACTAAATGTGACTTTTGTAGAGAATTTGATACAGTTAGATGGTTGTAGCAATCTTTTGTAACAACAACACATTCTAGTGCTCAAAATTGCAAGGAAACACCATGTAAACTTAGCATTTATTTAGTAGATTGATTGGAAATTGTCAAAGCAATTTCTGAGTGAGCTAGGTGTTAGTTATGTAGGTGAATGCAACAAATTATCACGAATTAGTATGGCTATGGCAGTGATTTGCAACAACAATAAGTTAGCTAAGGAATTAGTCTAGTTTAGGGATAGTAGAAGTTAGAAAAATCTTCAAGGAAGAGAGTTTGAGTGTTTAATCCTCTGTTACAAAAATGGGCGATAAATCGCCAAAATCGGAAAAAATTGTGATTTTTTGTCAAAAACAATTTTTTCTAAAATATCGCGAGTCGATGGAAAAAATCGCCTGTGTAAAAAAATTAAAAAAATCCGCACGTTTAAGGGTCTGTGAGGGGTTTCTTTGACTTTTATTTGTGAATTTAGCCAAGGAGGAGAGCCAAGCCATTCAACCAAGGAATGAAGAGTTTTCCATGGGGATTTTGTGGATTCAAGGGTCAGATTTGTGGATTTGGCATTGGAATTTTTAGTCCATTTCACCGTTTTTGCATTTGGAGGTAAGTAAAAATATTTGCCCATTATTTCTCATTTTTCCACCATAGATTTTCATAGTTTTTCAGTGGCAATGAGTTTTACATCTTCAAAATAGATTTTTGATGGATCAAAAACCATTTTTTTCCATTGTTATGTGATTTTGTTTCTTGCCATGTATGCCCAAAAATGTTTTTGGAATTTTCTTGCCCTAGGTTGATGTAAATTAGTTTAAAAATTTGTGTGTCTATTTCGGGTTGAAAACCAAGTTTGAATGCTAGATACATAAATGATTTATCTTTGATTTTTAAATTTTCATTTTTTCATCAATAACACATGCTAAAAAATGATTTTTTTTGCCTTAGGTTCATATTTTTCCATATTAAAGATGCCAAAGCCATTGGATCTATTCTGGGAGTATGGTGAGCCTGGTCCTCCAGGGAATCAACAACATCTCTCATGAAAGCTATGTGGGAAATTAATGAAGAGTGGGGTATACAAACTAAAATACCACCTTATAAAATTCCAAGGAATGAGGTGGAGATTTGTCCCAGTTCAAGCCCGGAACTTGTTGCGAAGGCCACAAAAGCGATTGAAGAAGTATGCAGAAAACAAAAAATACACAGAAGCCAAGAAAAAAGAAATGGCTTCAAGATCGAAGTCAAGGGAAAGCACAAACACTCATGGGGAAATGGAAGTGGAGTCTAGTGAGATCTACTCCTCACAGTCTGTAATGCCTACAACAACATCATTATATTTTATGCCAAGAACCACACTCAATGCACAACCGTCTATCAAGTCCATGTTGAAAAAAAGAGAGAAAGAAGAAGCGAACAAACTTGTGGGTAGATGACTTCTATGGAGGATATTCCATTCAATTTTTCTAGGAACCCAATCTATGTGTCCATGTTTGAGGCTGCTAGTATTTTTGGTCCAGGGTATAAGCCCCCCATTTATGAGGAGTTGACAAGGTCCATCCTTCAAAATGAAAAGGTCGATTGCACTCGAAGGTTGCATGAGCTTTGAGATTCATGTCAGTTCACAGGATGCACGGTGATGTCAGATGGTTGAATGGATGGGAAGGGTAGGACCTGTTGACCGCCTCTCCAACACAGGTGGTCAAGTCCATGTTCCATGAAGAGATCCATCATCAGATGCAAATGAATTCGAAAACCCTCACCACAGAAATCTGAAAACAGTGACTTTAGTTCTGCAGGGCATGTTTGGCCCCAACACTTCTTTTTGTAATTGGAGTTTCCGCACCCCTGCGTGGGTTAATAATGTAATAGGTATTCATGAGTCATGTCTAGGTCAGTTACCTTGGGATCAGTTCACTAGGAGAGTTCCTTTCACCGAGGGTTTTTTATCCTCAAGTTATCAATTGGGATTTTCAACCCTCTTGATTTCCCTTGAGTTTTTCCCTCACACTTGCAATAATTCCTCCAAAGTGGTGAACGACGTTATATCGGGTTTATCTTTTGGTAACTATTATAGGGAATCATTGTAAATGACCATGCAAGACATCTTAGAAAGTTTCATGGAATTCCATCGATTCTAAGTCAGTTTTTTTAATTAATTGTTTTTTAATTAAATTTCCCTAAGTTTGGAGGTTTAATTATTTAATTAATTAATTAATTTTGAGCAAAAGTTGTAAAAACTAGGTCCTTGGAATTTTGATAGGGGTATTTGTGCTCAAAATAAATTGAATAGCACCCCCTACATCCATGGACCAAGTTTCATCTTAGTCAGACAACTTTAGACATGGGTTTGTCCACCCGGAGAGTCAGTCTAAAACAACAATTTTAATTGCTAAAGTCCAAACATGGCAAAATTGTTAAATTGTAATAATGAGTTTAAAGGATGAAAAAGGTGAAATAATGGTTGGAGAGAGACTCCCTAGGAATAACATGACCCTCCCAACCTTTTCCAACCTATTCTAACCCCTTACCCACCTTCCACACTCAAAAGTTACGCCCCCCTAGGGGGATTGACGTTTTTCCTTGGTGGTGGACGTTGTGACTTAAATGGCCCCCCTATCATGAGTTATGACTCCCTTTAATCCCCACATCACCTCCTAGGGTGATCCCACTCCCGTTTTCAAATCAATCCCCCTCCATTCCTTCCATTTCCCCCTTTTTTTGCGCTCTCCAAGGAGAGTTACGCCCCCCTTTTGTTGATCTCCAAGGAAAATTCGTTTTTAATTATTGAGGCCTCTTCCTCTTCCCTAGCACGAATACCATAGCTTATCACTTGTGTTTTTTTTTATTCCAACACCTCCCACACCCATCTACACTCTAGATCTATGATCTAAACCCTAGATGGTGTGCCCAAGCCTTGAGATCTACTCTTATGCTTGGTGGTGGACACTTGGAATTGATCAAAGAGAGGTAGGTTTGCCTCTCCAAGTATAAATAGATCCCTCTCTTCACTCCCAACTCACCATATCTTGAGCTATTGTTATGATACTTGATTTTCCACTCTCTCTCTCTCTATTGTTCTATCATTTCCATTCTATGCTCTTAGGGTTTTGGAGTATTTTCTCTCCAAGATCTATTTTCTTGAGTAATAACAAAGGAGAAGATTTGGAGGATAACTAGAGGATCAATGCATGTTCTTTTTCTTCTTATGCATATGAGGTAAACTTGTATCGATTTGTTTGATGATTGCACACATTGGATCTTAGGTAAAGTGTTACTTGGGTAGATTTATCAATGCATGTTCTTGTAGATCTATATATCTTGATATGTTAGATAGGATTGAAGTGTCRTCTTGTTAACATATTCAACATATTATCTCTTGTATGCACATCATCTTTCAAGTTTTTGTAGGTTTGGCTTCAAGGGTTTCATTGGGAACACCACAAGCAAGAAGGATCTCTTGAGACACATCTATACTCCATGTTTTTCTAACCCTTTATTCTTCTTCTATATTATTGTTCATTCACATATATTTTAGCTAGAATAATCTAGTAAGATAGGTCATTTTATATAAAAAATTTCAATTTTTTCTTAAGAAATTTTTTTTCCTTAAAAGGCAAAAGTTTTTCTTCATTTGTAGAGTTGTGTGTGACATTTCTAGGAAGCATAGCTTGCTGGTTTTTGCAAGTTCAGATCTGGTTGAGAGGGGTGTTGACTACCCAAAGACATCTACACAAAACTCAAAGACCCCCAAAGGGATTGGTAGCTATTCTCAACCTCCTTTGTCAATTTCTAGACTTTCTTGTACTTTTTCTCCTTCTTTTGCTTGCTTGTAGTGGCTCACATTTGTGGGAGGAAAGAGGGTATGACCCCCTCCCACATGTGAACCTTGGGTAGTTAGGGTTTTAGTTTAGATCTTGATTTTCGTCATTCGTTTTGCCTTTCTCTTGCTAGGACGTGAGGGTTTGTGAGATAAGGGTATCTCCCAAACCCTAGGACATGGGGTAGGGTTTGCTTGCTTGTCTTTTGGTTTGCTTGTTTCTCTTTCTCCTTTTTCTTGCTTGTTGGCTTTCTTCTTTGCTTTCTTGTTTCTTTCCTCAATAATTTCTTAACAAGCAAGATAATTAATTGCCTACCTTGTTGGGAGAGGAATACCCAAAAGGTTAGGTTAGGGTTTTAACATGTGGTTAATGATCTAAGTGCTAGAATATCCTAATATCCTAGATCTAGATCTAATACACTAAGTAATTCTCTAGCTTAATCCTATTGGCCACCTAAATCAACTTATTTAGATCTCATGCATGCTTAGTCTACTACAAATGCTTATTTTTATGTCTCATGCTTAGATCCATGAACTAAATGCTTAACTAAGTGAATGGTGTTTTGTTTATTGCATAGATATTTTGATGTCATATGCTTAGAGTAACTTCTTTCTTTCAAGTTGATAAGTAGGAACACTTAAATTTTCTTCTCTTTCACACTTGGTGCTTTTATCTTGATGCTTTAAAACTTAACACAAGTGTGATTGCACATCTCTATTGGTTGGCAAACTGTTCTTGCCTTTTATTATTTCTTTCAAGCTACCTCTATTGTGTATTTTAGTGACATATACATTTGTTAATTCTATTGATCTTGTGACTTAAACAACACATTTTTAAGGCCAAAGTGAGTTTCGGCCAAGTCACTAAATCACCTTTAAAAATTGTCATAAAATCTTTAAAACACTCCTAAACACTCCTAAAAGTCTACTTAACTAATATATAAACTTAATAGACTCTTTAGGGTACCTTAGACCCTCATCTTCACCATCTAAAACGGGGCTTGAGAAAAATAATGGAGGGTGTAGGTAGGGGACTGTCTCACGGCGCATAGGATGTGTCTTCTCCGAGAAGTACTCGTGTTTTGGGATGACCTGTGAAGCTAGGGTGGAAACACTTATTGAGCATCCAACAATGATTTGGCAATAGGAGGAGGAGGCTTTGGTGAAAGCTTAATGAAATTTGAAAACCTTAAGAAAACTTAAGAAATTAACCTGGGACTTAACTCTTTAAAACTACTTGTGGGTTTAATATTTAAGGGTGGTTGGTCTTCATCTCTAATACTTGTGCTTATATTTTCTTTTTCTTAATATATTGATGATGATTATCTTGATTCTTTGATGATAATATGATGTGATGCTTTAATCTATTGATATCCTGCACAAACACAAATAGATAATTGGTTAGCTTGTTGTTGTAATCTATCATTCTTTGGATTGTAAATCTTGTAACTATTTGGAGTTTAATTATTCTTTGTAAGTGATATTGTAATCTACTTGTAACGAACAAACCTCTAACTTAGTTGACCCATTGTCCAATATTTAGGCACTAGTCTTAGTTTCCCTAGGAAAAGACTTGCTTTACATGCTAACTCGTGCACCTTGCATTGTTGCTTGTGCATCTTAGGATTAGAAACCCCTAAACCTTGTAAATAATTGAAATCAACTCCTAGAACTTAACTCTAAAACTAATCTAGCAACTAGGGACTACCCCCCTTGGATTCCCTAGGAGTGAGCCTAGACGGAAGAGGTTCCAGTCAAAGTGACAGTGTGGGATGTGAACCTAGGCATTGTGCCTCCAAGGACACACTAAGTGAGACGGACTTAGCTCACGTTTGCAAGTGTGTATAAGGATGGAAACATATTTGGTGCCGTTGCTAGGGATAAGTCATTTATCCTTGGTCAAAACGACTAAAATGTTTTTAAGAACTAAAAATTCTTTGAACTTGCATTGGTCGTTTTTGTTTGCTTCCTTTCCAAGTGGCGACTCCATTGAACAAATATATCAAGTATACTACAAGGAGCAATCCATGTTGGTTGTTTGAGATTCTTGGAGAAGAAGCACTCATTAATGTCCAATGCTTGTTCCAAACTTAACAAATTAATTTATGTTTTCCTTCTTGTTTTTTCTTTGTTTGTTGCCCTTGTCTGTTTGATAAACTTGGTCATCTGGCGACTCCACTTTAAAAACAATTTGACAAAGTATTCCTCAAGAAGGAACTCATGTCTTGTTCTCTTCATCCTTGAATTTGAAAAGGTTTTTGGATGAGGTTAGCATGTTTCCCTTCTTGTCGGATCCTTAGTAATCTTGGGTCCTAGTCCTTTTCTTTAGACCTTTGTTTAAATGTCTAGTTAGAAATGGATATTTTTTTTTATCCTATTGATTTTTCAGGAATTATTGGTTACCCTCATTATATATCTGAAGATGTTATTGATAACATTCCTGACTTTTATGATCATGATAATTCTAGTGCTCACTTCAGGGCCTTCACTAAGTGTATCAAGAAATGGTGTGATCCGCCTGTTTATGAGGATGTTCTAATGCGATTATTTGTTTTTACTCTTTGTAGTGGCCGAACAAATGATTGGTTTCATGACTCACCTGATAAGACATTCAAGACCTTACGAGATTTGTTGCATGCCTTATTGAATCTGTTTGGGTGTAGTCAACATGAGATTCACAATGAATTGGTTGATGATTTTATGGAAACATGGAGGAGGAAAAATCTTCTAGCCACTAAAAAAACTAATTCAAACACACAGGTTGATTCTCCACTAGATCCCATTGAGGAACTTAATGAAGTAGTTTAAAAAATACAGTTTCCCCATGAAGAAAAATGTGAAGCCATGAATGAACATTTTGTGTCCCTGGAAGATCAATTGGAGGTCATGGAAGATGATCTTATAGAAGCTTATATTGAATATCCAAACCCCCTTGAACTTGAGCTTCACAGTGAAAAAGATGAGGAAGTTCATGGGGAAATTCTGGATGAATCCATGGATGAGCCAATCATTCATCTTGAGAAAATAAAGGAAATTGAGTTTGAAAATGTTGAATATCTAGATGATTCAAGTCCCCACCCTCCTCCCAAGGAACCAATCTTTTTTAAGGCTAACTTTGAAGATCTCGAGGAAAACAATATGGTGGTTCCTGTGACATGTTCTTTTTCGAATTCTCAACCATAAGATGAGTTAATGCAGAATTATGTGGAAATGGAAGGAAACTTCAGTTTAATGATGTCATATCATTATGAGTATTGGTTGGTCTCCCACCTTGACAGTCATGAGCAACAACGTATTCAGATTTTACATAGCTTGTCACATTCTAGTGTTTGGTCGAAGGAAGGAAGGAACATGATCCTTGGTTGGTTCTTCCTCACAAGAAGTTCCAAGTTGATAAAAATTACGAAGGGGTCTTCTGTGAGTCAACCTGGACAAGGATGTTTTAGACACTTGTGGCATCATTTCATCCATTGCATGGATGGTTGTAACGTATCTCTAACCCTTCCTTGTATTTTAATTTTGTATTATTTCATTCATTATGTCAATATATACTTAGAAATTTTTCCTGTACTATAGATTTCATTTGTTGTAAAATAATGATGTTGTACTTTAGTTATTTCATTATGTAAATGTTTTTTATAGCATTCATTGATTTAATCATGTATATATGTTTTATTATGTTGGTTATTGGTGAGCA
>ML823414.1:29900-43190 GCA_009831015.1 Picea engelmannii
AAATTTTTCTTAAGAAATTTTTTTGCCTTTAAAAGGCAAAAGTTTTTCTTCATTTGTAGAGTTGTATGTGACATTTCCAACAAGCATAGCTTGCTGGTTTTTGTAGGTTCAGATCTGGTTGAGAGGGGTTTTGGCTACCAAAGGAATCCACACAACACTCAAAGAACCCCAAAGGGATTGATAGCTATTTCTCAACCTCCTTTGTCAATTTGTAGGATTTCTTGTACTTTTTCTCCTTCTTTTGCTTGCTTGTAGTGGATCACATTTGTGGGAGGAAAGAGGGTATGGCCCCCTCCCACGTGTGAACCTTGGGTAGTTAGGGTTTTAGTTTAGATCTTGATTTTTGTTCTTCGTTTCGCCTTTCTCTTGCTAGGACGTGAAGATTTGTGAGATAAGGGTATATCCCAAACCCTATGACGTTGGGTAGGGTTTGCTTGCTTGTCTTTTGGTTTGCTTGCTTGTCTTTTGGTTTGCTTGTTTCTCTTTCTCCCTTTGCTTTCTTGTTGGTTTGCTTCTTGTCTTGCTTCTTTGCTTGCTTGTTTCTTTCCTCAATAATTTCTTAATAAGAAAGATAATTAATTGCCTACCTTGTTGGGAGAGGAAAACACCAAAAGGGTAGGTTAGGGTTTTAACATGTGGTTAATGATCTAAGTGCTATAATGTCCTAATATCCTAGATCTAGATCTAATACACTAAGTAATTCTCTAGCTTAAGCCTATTGGGAACCTAAATCAACTTATTTAGATCTCATGCATGCTTAGTCTACTACAAATGCTTATTTTTGTATCTCATGCTTAGATCCGAAACTAAATCCTTAACTAAGTGAATTGTGTTTTGTTTATTGCATAGATCTTTTGATGCCATATGCTTAGAGTAACTTCTTTCTTTCAAGTTGATAAGTAGGCACACTTTTCTTCTCTTTCACACTTGGTGTTTTTATCTTAATTCTTTAAAACTTAACACAAGTGTGATTGCACATCTCTATTGGTTGAAAACTTGTTCTTGCCTTTTATTATTTGTTTCAAGCTACCTCTATTGTGTATTTTAGTGACATATACATTTGTTAATGCTATTGATCTTGTGACTTAAACAACACATTTTTAAGGCCAAAGTGAGTTTCGGCCAAGTCACTAAATCACCTTTAAAATGTGTCATAAAATCTTTAAAACACTCCTAAACACTCCTAAAAGTCTACCTAACTAATATATAAACTTAATAGACTCTTTAGGGTACCTTAGACCCCCATATTCACCATCTAAAATGGGGCTTGAGGAAAACAACGGAGGGTGTAGGCAGGGGACTGTCTCACGATGCACAGGATGTGTCCTCTCCGGGAAGTACTCTTGTTTTGGGATGACCTGTGAAGCTAGGGTGGAAACACTTATTGAGAATCCAATATCTATTTGACAATAGGAGTAGAAGGCTTTGGTGAAAGCTTAATAAAATTTGAAACCTTAAGAAATCTTAACAACTTAACTCGGGACTTAACTCTTTAAAACTACTTGTGGGTTTAATATTTAAGGGTGGTTGGTCTTAATCTCTAATACCTGTGCTTATCTTTTCTTCTTCTTATTGTATTGATGATGATGATCTTGATGATTTGATGATAATATGATGTGATGCTTTAATCTCTTGATATCCTACACAAACACAAATAGATAATTGGTTAGCTTATTGCAATCTATCATTTTTTGGATTGTAAATCTTGTAACTATTTGGAGTTTAATTATTCTTTGTAAGTGATATTGTGATATACTTGTAACGAACAACCCTCTAACTTAGTTGACCCCTTACCCAATCTTTAGGCACTAGTCTTAGTTTCCCTAGGAAAAGGCTTGCTTTACATGCTAACCCATGCACCTTGAATTATTGCTTGTGCATATTAGGATTAGAAACCCCTAAACCTTGTAAATAATTGAAATCAACTCCTAGAACTTAAATCTAAAACTAATCTTGAAACTATGGACTACCCCCCTTGGCTTCCCTAGGAGTGAGCCTAGACGAACGAGGTTATGGTCAAAGTGACAACATGGGTTGTGAACCTAGGCATTGTGCCTCCAAGGACACACTAAGTGAATCGGACTTAGCTCATGTTTGCAAGTGTGTATAAGGACAAAAACATGACCCTTCTCAATTTCTTGGTTCATTGTCCCAGGGGGACAATGTTTTTGAAATATGTGGATGCATCTGAACATGTCAAGGATGCATAATTACTTTGTGACTTGTTGGATGGGTTCATCCAAGAGGTAGGTCCGCAAAATGTTGTCCAATTCATAACGGACAATGCTACAAATTATGTGGCTGTTGGTAGGATGCTTATGTCCAGGTATCCTACAGTGTTTTGGACTCCTTGTGCCGCTCATTGCCTTGACTTGATGTTAAGGGATATGGGAAATCTTGATTGGATCAAGGAGGCCATTGATTCAGTAAGGAGCATCAAAAAATTCATATACAATCATGCTTATGTACTTAGCTTGATGAGACAATTCACAGGTGACAAAGAGTTGGTGCATGTTGCCATCACATGCTTTGCCACTAGTTTTATTTCTCTTTAGTCTCTTTTGAATTCTATGTGGGAATTGCAGACAATGTTCCTTTCACCTGATTGGCGTGCTTTATCATTTAGTAGTAAACTAGAGGGGCAAGCCATTATGAGGCTATTTGCATACCAAGAGATATTTTGGGATGCGGTGAATGAGGTGTGCACCTTCAATGAACCTTTGGTAAAGGTTCTTCGCTTAGTCAACGGGAACAAGCCCACAATGGGTTACCTATATGAGGCCATGGATAGGGCCAAAGAGTCCATTCGTGATTATTATGTGGACAAGGGGGATCAAGGGAATGAGAGAAAAGAAATGATATGGATGGTGATTGATGACCGGTGGAACAACACACTCCATCGCCCCATCCATGCTGCAGGGTTATACCTCAACCCTGCATTCTCTTACAACTATGGCTTCATGTTTGATTCAGAGGTTATGTCTGTCTTCTTTAAGTGTGTCCAGAGGATGGTGCCAAGTGCAGTTGACCAATTAGATCTTTCCCAAGAGATGGAACTCTATACGAGGTCCATTGGCTTATTTGGGTTTGAGATGGCCATAAATGACATGAAGAACATAATGCCAAGTAAGTTTCACCTTGTTTTAACTTTTAACTTTTAAGTTTCAAAATTCATTTTTCAAATATCAATTTGTCTTCTCTAATGTTTCAACTTCCTCTAATTTGTTGTAGATACTTGGTGGGAAAACTATGGTGCAAAGGTACCTATTCTACAGAAGATGGAAATTCAAGTGCTTAGCCAGACATGTAGCTCTTCTGTTTGTGAGCGCAACTGGAGTGTATTTGAAAAAATACACACAAAAAAGTACAACAAGTTAGAGAATTTCAAATGAATTTTCAAATTCATTATAAAATTATAAATTATTAACTTGTCATTTAAATTTTATGTTCCTTTACATTCTAATAAATTAATTTATGATCCTCTTACAGGTTGGATACTTCAAGCCTTAATGATTTGGTCTATGTCTACTACAATCTAAGGTTTTGGGTGAAGCAACTTGAGATAAAAATTGATGTGAAGGCCATTTCATTAGATGTGATTGACACCACTGGTGCATGGAGGGTGGAGGTTGAGGAACCTGTTATTGAGACCGCCCTTGATTGGCTAGAGGATGGTGGTGATGATCATGGTATCTCTAAGGACTTGGATCCAGATGTTCTAGAGGATATTTAGTTTCACGCCGAGTCTGGAAGTGTGCCACCAATAGAGCCACAATCACACTTAGAGGGAGACAGGCCCAGTGGTATCACTAGCAGTCTACCTCCTCTACTAGTACCTTCTTCTAAGGTACATCTCTCTCGAGGGTTTTCTAGTTCTTCTAGAGGATGTTTGACTCTAGTACAAGGTGCACATGCCTCAAGGGCACCTACTCCTAGTGCTAAAGGAAAAGCACTTTCTACAATGATTACCTTTTCCCATAAAAGAGGTAGAGGGAATAAATAGTTTATTTACTTGATTTCATTGTAGATAACTCATGAGTCATGATGACGATCATGAGATACATTTATTATATTCTTTGATGACTCAGGAATCAAGACATGATTCATTTTTTATGTGTGATGTATCACTAGACATCTTATATATCTTATATATTGGTTTTTGTTATGAACACAAATATACACATAAATAGATATTCATAACATAATAATTTTTTACTAAATAATAACTATTAATAATGAAAGGACATGTCTCAAATGACATGACTATTGGTTAAGGGAACCCCTATGTGGGTATATAAATGAGCCCTCATTCTCAATTGTATATATCTTATCTATTCATATTTTATACATTATTCCTCCATGGATTATTATGTTATATTCCAAGTATTTAGGATAATTTTTGTGTGAGAGAACATTGTTCATCTCATTTGGTATCAGAGATATGAAGAAAAATCAATTCCAAAAGTTAATCAAGAAAAAAATACAAGTATACGAAGTAAAGATCAAGTTGTGATGATGCCTTATCGACATCCTAATCACAAAAGTCGATACTTCAGTCAATGAATGTATCAACGGAAAAAAATAACCACTATGTCAAAGAATATTACTTCCACTACAACTGCAGGTCAAAATAAAAGCTATTAGGGGAATAGAAATGTATCAAGTTCTTTCCAAGATCCCTATAAAAAGCCAAATCCGCAGAAGATCGAATTAGGATGGGCAGACTCCTTTACAATTCGATAGTTTTTCTCAACACTTAGAATATCCTATCATCTCAGGTCCTCAATGATTACTAACTCAATAATGAAGAAGCACGAGACAATAATTACAAGCTAGAGCAAGAGATAAGTCTTCCATAAACTATGCTTTGAGGACAAAGCATTTTTAAGGGGAAGGCAATGTTATGAACATAAATATACACATAAATAGATATTCATAACATAATAATTGATTAATAAATAATAACTATTAATAATGAAAGGACATGTCTCAAATGACATGACTATTGGTTAAGGGCACCCCTGCGTGGGTATATAAACGAGCCCTCATTCTCAATTGTATATATCTATCTATTCATATTTTATACATTATTCCTACATGGATTATTATGTTATATTCCAAGTATTTTGGATAATTTTTTGTGTGAGAGAACTTTGTTCGTCTTAGTTTTATTTCCATATTCATGTGGAAATCTATCTATTTGATGCTATTATTGCTTTAAATGTTTCAAAAAAAAAAAATGAATATTTTTGTATTTTTTTAAGTTTGCCGATAGATTGTCGACGTTTTGTCGATTTTTACAAAATGATGTTTTCTGGACCCCAACGATTTTTTCGCCGAAACGATTTTTGTAACATTGGTTTAATCAATCCTTCAATAAGAGAGAGGCTAGAACTAGTGCCTTCTAGTACTTATGGAGTCAAGTGGACAACTTCTTCTAAGTATGCAAATCAATTCTAATAGTGCACAAAAATCCAAGGGGAATGCATAGGAGAAGTAGTAACTTAAGTCCCCTTATGGATTTTCCTCAAGAAAACAATATACTAGGGTGTAGGCCATTATAGGCCCTAGAAACTTGCTCTCCTTAGGATTCTTATGGAATAATAACTTAGGAAAAAATAACTAGGTCAAAACCTTAGAGTGCTAGGAAACTAGGGCTCTAGGGTTTCACTAGTTACTAGATCAATTCAATGAAAAGTTTGGCAAATAGAAAGTAAGAAAGTAGCAATTTAAATTCCTTACTTCAAGCATTAAGTAGATCATGCAATTTCATAATATTATATGAGAAAATAAAACCATACATAAACCATTCAATAGATGAAAAACAATTTACCTACTTGCACCAAGAATAATCATGAAATACCATGCAAGATCACCATAAAATCTTCCAAGATTGATCCAAGTTGCACAAAATCAGCCTTATACAAGAGTGTGCTTCACAATTTCAGCCAATAGCCCTTCTAGGGTGAAAATTTCAGACCTATCCTCTTGCGTGAGGAGTTCTTCTGTAAAAATGAATGTACTTTTTGTTTATTTATACAAAATTGGTGACCTTTACCTCGCCAATTTACAAATAAATTCAAATTAGACATAAATAAAATTAATTAGAATCTAAAAACACTTCCAAGGGTGATGTCATGCCCTTATAGGGTGACGTTGATCCCCTGAGGTGGAACGTTGGGCTCCAGACGTTGAACATTTGGCCTCCAAAGGCCCTGGATGATGCCCACACGTGCAAACTAGCTCACAACTTCCCTCAAAATGCAAACCCTAGATCTGGATGACATGAAGAGTCATGATGGTGATGTCATGGGCTCTCAAAGGGAAACATCTAGGTGGAAAGAAAGATCCCTGTGCGTCTAGGTCTGAGAGGGTGCCTCCAAGGTGACCTCCTTCTTTCTTCCTGGTGCAAATCTCTGATGTATTCTTTCCCTTGGATGGGGTTACAACATCCATCTGTGGGATTTCAACCCCATGAAGGTCTGAGATAATCATTCTACCATGTGTACCTGTCCATCGAGCAAGGTCATGTACTAACAACAAGTACGCCCTCTAGGGGTTCATAATTCACAGGGATCATAACATGTAAAATCACATCCAATAATTAAATTACCCAAACATGTGCATGAAACACCCCTTTACCTAGACAAATGCTCAAAGGCGTTATGCAATCTAACAAGTCAGGTTTGGAGAAGGTCTCATGGTGTCCTATTGGGCTAATCCTTCTTAAGTTTGGGGTGTTTCCTAGGTGAACCAATCCAGGTCATGTAAGTGTATGAGGTGGTGTGGGGTAGTGTTTGGGCATGGGGTGCAGTGATAAAAGAGAAATGTAAATCTTACCTRTGGGTGCCTTTGTAGAGGGCGAGTTTCACCTTGTCATAGATGCCATTGTTTCCTAGCCCGCTCATTTTCTTTTATTCTTARTTTCATTKCTTTTGATCTTTTGTTTTTATGCTTCAACGGAAGAGTTGAGGGCTATCCTAKCTTGGTGACTAGAGGTGACAGTGTTATCCACAAKCATTTCACGGAGATGAGAAGGTTGGCTCGTGATGAGACCCCCTTTCTCTTGGCTATGCCACCAAGAGCCACTACCCTGGTTTGGTGACCAGATAGATGGTAGTGTCATACCGCTACATGACCATGGTCATTTTTATCRTACAATATGTACTTGCCCAAAGCCCAAGGCAAGTGAATGCAAGATTGGCGTAACAGGGGGTGACCTATCATTGTCACCTTAATAGGAAACCCCTTTCTGTTTAGGAGTATATCAAAGTTAACCCAAGGGAGATGTCCCCAGTGACCTAAAGGGATGATAAGAATAAGGCAAGGATGCAAGAAAATCCCCCTCCACTGCTCAAGTTAAAAGGTTCTTAAGGTCTTTAAGGGATGAAGCAATGGTAAAAATGGAGTGTACCTGCCCAGAACAAGACAACAAAGAAAATATGGGAGCTTTCAAGTAAAAAAAATGATGTTAGTTCTTCTTAAGACCATGAACCTTCAAAAAATAGGCTAGTTGATATAAAATTGCAGCAATATAATAGTTTACAACAACAATAAGTATTTTGTAACAGTCACAACAAATATGCCTTGAATTTCTTGAAATGATAAGAAAATGTAGCTTTAACTAGGCATAATTATAATTAATTGTTGCAAGCAAATTTGACAATGTCTAGCTAGCACTAAATGACACTTTTGTAGAGAAATTGCTGCAGTTAGATGGTTGTAGCAATCTTTTGTAACAACAACAAATCCTAGTGCTCAAAATTGAAAGGAAACACCAGGTAAACTTAGAATTTATCTAGTAGATTGATTGGCAATTGTCACAAGCAATTTTTTAGTGAGATAGGTGCAAGTTATGTAGGTGAATGCAGAAAATTAGGATGATTTAGTATGGTTGTAGCAGTGATTTTCAACAGCAACAAGTTAGCTAAGGAATTAGTCAAGTTTAGGGTTAGTAGAAGTTAGAAAAAGCTTCAAGGAAGAGAGTTTGAGTGTTTAATCAATCCTTCAATAAGAGAGAGGCTAGAACTAGTGCCTTATAGGGTTTATGGATTCAAGTGGACAACTTCTTCTAAGGTTGCAAATCAATTTTGATAGTGCACAAAAGTCCAATAGGAATGCATAGGAGAAGTAGTAACTTAAGTCCCAATATGCATTTTCCTCTAGAAAACAAGATACTAGGGTGTAGACAATTCTAGGCCCTAGCACCTTGCTCTCCTTAGGCTTATTATGGGATAAGAACTTAGGCAAAAATAACTAGATCAAAACCTTAGAGCGCTAGGAAACTAGGGCTCTAGGGTTTCACTAGTTACTAGATCAATTCAATGAAAAGCTTGGCAAATAGAAAGTAAGAAAGTAGCAATTTAAGTTCCTTACTTTAAGCATTAAGTATATCATGCAATTTCATAATATTATATGAGAAAATAAAACCATACATAAACCATTCAATAGATGACAACAAATGTAGATTTTACCTACTTGCACCAAGAATAATCATGAAATACAATGCAAGATCACCATAAAAGCTTCCAAGATTGATCCAACTTGCAAAAAATCAGCCTTATATAAGAGTGCACCTCACAATTTATGCCAATATCCCTTCTAGGGTGCAAATTTCAGACCTCTCCTCTTGTGTGAGGAGTTGTGATTGAAAAAATGAGAGTAATTTCTCTCTATTTATACAATTTCAATGATCTTTGATTAAAATTAGGTCATAAAAAGGACAACCTGGCCAAATTACATCAAAAAACCAGTTTTTACATAAATGAAAGTAATTAACCCCTGAAATCATTTCCAAGGGTGATGTCATGCCCTTCTAGGGTGACGTTGAGCTCCTAGAGTGGAACGTTGGGCCCCATATGCAGAATGTTTGGCCTCCAAAGACCTTGGATGATTCTGCACATGCCAACCAACACAAAAATACCCTCATAAATGCAAACCCTAGCTCTGGATGACATCTAGGGTCAAAATGATGATGTCATGGGCTCTCAAGGGTCAATGCCTAGGTGGAAGATAAATATCCCCTTGGGTCTAGGTCTATCAGAGTGTCTGAAGGCCAACATCCTTCTTTCTTTCTGGTGCAAGTCTCTTGTGTCTCTCTGCCCCTGGTTGGGGTCAGAACATCCATCTGTGGGCTTTCAACCCCATGGAGGTCCAAGCTAATCATTCCCCCATATGTACCTATCCATCGGGCAAGGTCCTGCAACAACAAGTACACCCTCCAGGGGTTCATAAGTCACAGGGATCATAGCAATTTCAATCGCATCGAATAATCAAATTACCCAAACATGTGCATCAAACCCCCCTTTACCCAGACAAATGCTCAAAGATGTTATGCATTTTAACAAGTCAGGTTTGGAGAAGGTCTCAGGGTGTCCTATTGGGCTAATCCTCCTTAATTTTGGCATGTTTCCGAGGTGAGAACCAATCTAGGTCACGTCAGTGTGTGTGAGGTGGCATGGGGTTAGTGTCTGGGCATGGGGTGCAGTGATAACAGGGAAATGTAGGTCTTACATGTGGGTGCCTTTGTAGAGGGCAAGCTGCACCTTATCATAGATGGCATTCTTTCCTATCCCATTCAATGCCTTTTATTCTAAGTTTTATTACTGTTTGTTTTTTTCTTTTATGCTTAAGGGAAGAGCTGAGGGACACTGTCATGGCTTGGTGACCAGAGGTGACAACATTACCCACAATCATTTCACGGAGATGAGAACACTGGCTCGTGATGAGACCCCCTTTCTCTTAGCTATGCCACCAAGAGCCACTACGCTGGTTTGGTGACCAGATAAATGGTAGTGTCATACCACTACAAGCCCATGGTCATGATAGGCTGGCTCATGATGAGACCTCCCATCCACCAACTAATACCTTCAGTGTTTATTTATCTTACGGGTTCCATTTTCTTACCAAGAATTCTTTTACTTCTTTCTCGGGAATCCCTGGGCGAAGCATCTCAAAGGTTTCATTTTGGCTTTTAACTCTTGCCAACTACTTTTACCCTCTGGGCCTTTAGTCCCTTCTTCCTAGAAGGAAAGGTACAACCCTTCCTAGTGTGGAAAACCCAATACCCAAACAAAGTTAGGGAAAAATGAGAGGAGTAAAGATGGAAAGTGGTCAGTATGGAGGGACTGGATGATGACCTTTCATAGAGCAACCTAGTGGCAACCCATACTAAAGGGAAATCAACTTACTAGGGCATCATGTCACCCTTCTAGGTATGAACAAGTTAAAGAGAATAATTTCCAAGCAAACGTAATGAAATGAAGGAGAATTTATTTTAACATATTCAAGTGCTTCAATAATCAGAGTAACACATACCATGATACCTAGACTCATTACCTCATGGAGAAAGACTTACTGTTGCTTCAGGACTAGGCTGGGGGGATGGATATTGTTGTTTTTGATAGATGGGTTGCACTGAAGAAAAGAGGGGCCCTCTGGGTCCATGCTCAAGTCATCTGGCTCTTGGCACTCCATGTCTAGGACCTATGGACCTCGAGACATTATCTCCTTAGTTATCCCTAGGATAGGGGATAACATCTGGCTCCAACTCAGGGACATGTGCTCACCGTAGAGCGCATGAGAACCTCAACATCTCGTGTATGACCTGCATCTGCTAGATCTCCACAAAATATATCAATAATCCTCAGGGTGGTGATATCACCCCTTGCTCATATATGATATAATAAAATAAATATAAGCATGCATATATACATAATGAATGAATACAATATGAAAATGAAACTATAGTATAGTAGCATGATATGCAGATGGTATATACATGAGAAGGTTGGCTCGTGATGAAACCCCCTTTCTCTCAGCCATGCAACTGAGAGCCATTACACTGGATTGGTGACCAGATGATGGTAATGTCATACCACTAGATATTCATGGAAATGACAGGCCGACTCGTGATGAGATCTCCCATCCTTCAACTAACCTTTTAAGCATTTTTAATTATAATCATTGTGGGTCCCCCTTTACTCAAAGATAAGTGTTTCACTGCTTTCTTGGGTGATATTTGAGTGAAGCATCTAGAAGGTTCATACAAGGCTTTTATCTTTTACCCAAAATCAATCCCTCTGGGCCTTCAACCCCTTATTCCCATAAAATGAGGGACAACCCCTTCTTGGGTCAATACACCCTAAAATCCCAAGAGATAAGGAAATGGGGGGAAATAATGATGGCAAGTGGTAAGTATGGTCATGAATGGTACGATGGCTCTTCAAGGGAGTTCCTAGTAGCAAACCCATCCCCAAGGAAGACCACTTACTAGGGCACAATGTCAACAACCAAAGTGAAACATGGAAAAGGGCATAATGTCCAAGCATATATCATGAAATATAGAGCAATCTAAGATACAACATACTCAAATGGCTTAAATATTGAAATGATGCTTAACATAATACTGACTTATACCTCATGGAGTAAGGCCCACTACCTTTCTAAAGCCAACTGATGTGGTGGATGCCATCTGAAAATATGTGACCATATTTGGTGGTGAGAGGGGTCTCCAACTGTGCAAAAGGGTATTGTTGGTCATGTAGTCTCTCGACACTCCATATCTACAACTTGAGGGCTGATCCGAAATCGGATTCAGCAGACTGTGAGGGCATAAAAAATGCTCAAAAATGAAAGTGCTCGGAATCCGACGAAACCAACACCATTGCGTCCGGCTCGTCTTCCTGATTCCGGTGGTATAATTTTTATCGCAAACGGAGTCTGTATGAAGAAGTTATCGCATTCTGTCTGCCAAGCCAAACAGGCAAAAATTTTGACTTTACTGACTGTGCAGTCTGTACAGTCCGTACGGATGCTGACGTGGCATGTCCGCACGTGCGACACGTGGCAAGTCCGTACAGGACATGTGGCGTCTCCAGAGTGTGACACGTGTCAGGCAGTTTTGGCATTTTCAGTGTACGGTTGGACAAATCCCGAGGTGACACGTGTCACCACTGGAAGGGTGACACGTGGCACGGGATGATGTCAGCAGCGTACGGCGGATGACATGGCAGTGATGACTGGGCGTATGGTGAATGAAATGGCAGTGCTGACTAGACGTACAACAGATGACGTGGCATCGACGCGTGGCAGTGACGTGGGCCAATCAACTGTTGACACATGGCATTCATTGAGTGGATGTGAGGGTGCCACGTGGCCCAATCATGGGCTGCCACGTGGCACCCCGGATTTAGCCAATGAAGGGTATGTCAAAAATTTTGGAGTCCAGGGGATTCGAACCTCGGACCTCCCCAACTGGCTACGTCTTTATAAAGTCTGCCAACCACTATGCCAAACATTATTTGTTATAAAATGTATGTAAAAGAGTATATAAGAGTTCATTTTATGTATTGATTGGCGCAGGGTTATGTTAAGCCCGCGGTCTTATGGAGCTGCATATGACCAGCTAAGGGGGCGCGCACCCAGGAGAGGGGGCTAACGCCTGTTTTCAAACTATATTATAACTAAAAGTGGGTTTTTCAACCAACTTTAGTTAATTTTAATGTAATTAACTCATTTTTAAGGGTTATTGGGCTTTTTTTAGAGCCTAATTTTTGGGAGGAAGTTAGAGATGGAAACCAACTTTCCCAACTATTTAACCAAGGCCATGTTGAGGCCATTTGGTCATGCTTTGAGAGATTTTGGACAGTTTTGGATAGCAGAGATGCTGAGGCAAAGCCAGGTCTAAGCCAGTTTGAGGCAGGGAAGCTGTTGAGGAGGAGATGTTGTCGGACGATTTCTGAGAGCTCGGGACATCCGTTTCAGGTGTCGTAAGTTGTGAAAGATTCTAGAGATCATGGCGAACATGACTAGATCAGTCTAGAAGCAAATTGGCATTGTAAAGATGTACTAATAATCTTTCGAAAAGAAATAAAGAAGCCTCCCTCATAGAGAAAAGGCACGGAGACGTAGGCAAAGTTGCCGAACTCCGTTATCAAACTTGTGCTTATGGTTTGCTTCTTTTCATTGCATTTCAGATCTGAAATTATGTTTATGGTTGTATAATTCATTTCTTTTCTCTCTCTTTCGTTAAGTTTCCCAATGGTCAATTAATGCATGCAATTTAAAACACTCAACCATAGTCATTCGAAAAATCCTGACGGATCAAGTGGTATCAGAGCTAGTTGACATTTGGAATTGAGTTGTGCATGTTATCCAGGGAAGAGCACATCTCAAGGAGGAAAATGGAATCTACAGGAGGACTTTCTCAAGACGAGAAGAAGTTCAGAGATTCGGTGTTTTCCATGGCCGAGATGGTGAAGGTGTTGTATGAAGACTACTTGGAACGAA
>ML823415.1:23422-37786 GCA_009831015.1 Picea engelmannii
TTAAAATCATTTTTCTCTTGAAGACAAGGCAAGAAGGACAAATTTTTGAGCTAACAGATATTGGGGGTACACACAGTTTTTGATACCGGTACTTAGCAATTTGTCTTAGCAGTTTACATGGGAGGAATCATCTCCCTAACTCAGATTCAGTGTAATTTTTGAAAGTGTTTTTCATGAGGACATGCAAAGTATCAGTTGGGGGGCATGTTAGCACCCAGAAATGTCCCTTTTTCACTATATCTTTTCCCCTTTCAACCTTATCATTTCTATGCTAAATGCCTACTTTAGTGTTGCCAAGACCCTTTTTCCCAAGGTATGATTCATTAATCTTGCTTTGATATTCTTATTTACTTAACACGTTTGATTGGTAGTATTTCTCATATCTTATCCATAAATGTGCAACTAATGATCAAAATGTGTAGAACAACCAAGACTTGAAGAAATATCGTTGTTGTTACACCAATTGTTACAGTCGTGTACTAGTCCTTCATGTTGTTACATGACTACAACAACTGCACACCTTTCTTGGAAGTTGTCACACTTGTTGCAACAGACACCCACTGATCTTGGAAGTTGTTACATCGACTGCAGTAGATGCACACCAATCCTAAAATTTGTTACACTCGCTGCAACAGATGGTCATTGATCCTGAAAGCCGAATCTTGAAGACTGATCCTCTATTGTTACACGTTTTGGCTCACGCTGATTCTTTATCCATATTTGGTGAATATGACAGATCTTTTATATCTTACGAACAACTTGAGAATATGGGATTCTCAAGGCTGTTCTGAGTCCGTTTTGAACTAAATGACTATGTGTTTAAATAGCAGAGCTTTGGTAATCATGGACATGGAAGATTAGTCGTGGAATTGTGAAGTAAAGTGAAGCAACTTGTAATTGAACATTTTTGGCGATTTTAATAAAGAAAGAGACTTGAGTTTTTCCAACCTACTGTAATATTTTTGAGTGGATTCAGTGAGAAGGAAAGGGCCCACCTTCCTCACAGACTTCCCTCTGTTTTGAGTTTTAGATTATCTACTTTGATTTGTGTGATTAATCTGTTTAGCATTCTTAGAATACAATTGCTATTACATTTCAGTCCCTTCCTGTCGAATGTGCATCAATGTGTCTCATGAGAATTAGAAGTCAAGTGTTGTATACTGCTGGAGAATTGTATTTCTGTACTAGATAAAAAATTTCTTTCAAAAAAAAGTAATTAGAAGTGTGAATTTACTTCCTACAATTAAAGTAGATTTATTTTCTGCAATTAGCACATAACTCCCTTCTGCAAGCATAAAATATAAAATAAGAATAAAACAGATAATCCAAGATTCTTATACACTCATCAATCTACATTTCAATTATGCAAGTGTGATTCCAATCTTGCAACAGTAGATTAGAACTCCAGCTATGTCAACGACTTGTTCTAGTATTCAGTTTTCAAAAACTTTGTTTCTTTCAATACTATAACTTGATTAGTGTTTGCTTTCATCAATCTAGCATAGAATGTGCACAATTATCTTACAATAACAAACCTTCCCTGGGTTTGATGATTTATATTGAACTCGTTAATTAACTATTTATTTAGACAATTAAAGTTCTGAACACAACAGACATCATCAAAATATTCCACATGGAATACTGAAATCCAGCAGAAACTCATATACCCCTAGACACAAAATTGAGCAAGAAATATGAAGGCCCTACAGTGGATTATACCCTGTACAAAAGTTTAGATGGCAGTTTGTTGTATCTTACAACAAGTAGGCATGATATTATGTATGCAGCCAACCTTGTTTCCAGGTTCATGGAATTCCCCAAAGATTCTCACTAGAAGATGGCAAAAAGGATTCTGAGATATGTTGTAGACACTCTCAATTTTGGCTTATCGTACACTAAGTCTAATGATAATTATCTCTCTGATTACACAGACAATGATTTTGTAGGAAGCCTAGATGACAGGAAAAGCACCTCAAGACATGTTTTTCACCTGAGCATGAACCTGATTTCATGGGAATCAAAGAAGCAACACATTGTATCAATATCTTATGCAGAGGCAAAGTATGTCATTGCTACCTTAGCTTCGTGTCAAGTGGTGTGGCTGAGAAGAATATTGAATGATATGTCACATATAGAAAAGGAGTCAAATCCTATATTCTGTGAGAACACCTCAACAATTTCTCTATTCAAAAATCATGTGTTTCACAAGAAAAGAAAGTATATTGACTCTCGTTTTAACTTCATATGCGAGCTAGTCAATAATGGAGACAAAGCACTTCAATTATATGTCTCTCGAGATCAACTCACATGTATTTTTACAAAGCCACTAGGAAAATACGTTTTTTTATTTTCAGAGACAACACTTGGGCATTATCAGTGTTGATCTTTGTAACTGTTGAATTTAAGTGGGAGTGTTAAATATATCCGTAACCTCAACAATATGTGACTGTACACTGCCAGCTATCCTGTCCAACTGTATAATTTTCTTTATTTTCTTGATTTGTTGAAGATTATTTATCTCAACTATTTCCTTTAATGAATTGTGCTCTGCTCATTCCTGCTTTCCAATTTCATCTTTTCTGTAAAATCTTCTTTGCTTCTCATTTTATAAAATACTATAATAATATAAAAATTATAAATAAATATTTTCATCAATGAAACGTCAACTATCTTCATAACGAAAGAACGTGCACGAATATTAAGTATATAATGACATCAATGATAATCCATAGATTATTATATCATTTTACATCCTCTCTCTGTTTGCAGAGCTTAGAAATAATCCCCTTCCTGAGCTTTCACCCATTCCAAACAGTAAATTATCTAAAGATCAAAATTTTCAGGCATGATAATTAATACCAATCCAAAGATTTAACCTATTCTCGAAAGTAATCTATATAAAAATCAAAGTTTGCAAATTTGAGAATTAATCTAAGTCTGGAGCTTTAACCCATTCCAGACAATAATCTATATAAAAATCAAAGTTTTCATATTTGAGAGTTAATCTGATTCTGGAGCTTTCACCCATTCCAGACAGTAATTTATATAAAAATCAAAATTTTTTCTTCTCATTAAAAATGGAGTGCTCCACTTGGTAGTTTCAATTGCCCAACGATATAAAGGATGACGCATTGGGATTGTTGAGAGTGGAAATATTAGGGGAATATTCAAGCATGTGTAAACAATGGAATTCCCTCTTTTCATCCACAAAATTTCTCACTAATCATTGGGATGTGACACCTCCCAACAGGAAACCATGGCTTGTTTTGTTCAATAACCCGACATCATTGAATTTTATAGCTTACAACTTCCTGTCAAACACTTGGAAAAGATTCTCCATTGCCTTCTTGAGGGAAAAATACAACTTCTACAATTAAATTAACCACAGTTCAGTCGTAGGCATTGTCTTGGTGACCCTCATGTATTTTGGCAGCGTAAGCATCGAGATTTTCTCCAATCCTCTTACAGGAACATTGTTATAACTTCCTAGAATAAACGATAGTACTATTATCGCCATGACCCTCGTGGCAGGGGAAGGCCATGACCACAATGGAGACACATATAAAGTGATAGTAGTGGCAGAGTCAGGGAATGAAGAGAGAGAATAGAAATCTATGATTCTTGTTTGAAGTCATGGAGTACTGCGGGATACCTACCACGGAATTTGAGGGAAACCAGGATTTTGGAACTGGTCAGGATTGTTATTCACGAGGATTTCTTGTACTGTAAGTCTAGGGATGTAAATTCTTTGAGGCACAACATCGTAGCTTTCAAAATCCAAAATGGTACATCCATTTTCGCGTCGTTTCTGTTAGAGGATGTGGATATCTATCGTGTTTGGGGTAGGCACGATGTGGAGGATGTGGCTGATACGGATGTGGAGGATTTGGTTGACACGTTCGAGGATGTGGAGGATGAGGCTGATACATTGGAGGATGTGGAGGATGTGACTGATACGTTCGATTATGTAGCTAATATGGATGTGGAGGATGCGACTGATACGTTCGAGTATGTAGCTAATATGGATGTGAAGGATTTGGATGACACATTCGAGGATGTCACTCACATGTTTGAGGATGTGGTTGATGCGTTAGACGATGTGGATGATGTGGCTGATACGTTGGATGATTTGGTTGATACATATGTGGATGATGTGGCTGATGCGTTAGATGATGTGGTTGATATGAACAGGTTGTTGTTGGAGATGTTGTCATCAGAGGATGTGGCTCATGCGAACAGGCGCGATCATCTATTCATTTGTGGGTCATGAGCTCTTCTAGGTACATGCATATTCGATGTTGTCAATGAATTTGATATTATTATATCGGAGTTTGAGACCCACACATTGGGTTTCACAGATATTGCAAGGATACCACCATCTATTATGGAAGATTTTAAGAGAAAGGAAGAAATGTATTATGATAAATTAATATTTGATTTTAAAGGAATGAGATATTTGGTATGCATCACATATGGGTGCGCTAATGAGGTTCTTGTTTATATTTTAAGTGAAAATGTGAGGAGATGGCTTCCTATATGGCGTCTAATGAATAGATATTGGAATTTTGCATCTATTTTTGCCTTTGAACCTAGACTTGATGTGAAGGTAGAAAGGTAGAATAGATCAATGATTTTCTTATTCACAACAAGCATGTCCTACAATTTGTTCTTGCTATTAGATAGATTATCTATTTAGTAGTTTTATCTATTCTTTTCAATATAATGTACATGTGTTAAGGTTCAAATTTACCACAATGTTAAAAGTTCATATATGTACTCTATTAGTCATTTAACATATGAAAATAACTATTTGATTTAATAAGTATCTTAATATTTATTTTTGAGATGAACAATTTAGAAAATTAATAAGTAAATTACTAATTCAGCAAATTAATATGATTCAAGTAAATAACTAATTTAGCAAATTAATTAGCCGATTTTAAATGAGTGAATAAAAATCTCATTCCTATTAAAATGTGTGGTTTTTCTTAGTAGAGAGGAAAAAACTTTCAACAATCTCTTCAGACATGGGACCCATTTATGAGGTACTACTAGTGAATGAAATTCGTAGGGATTCCAACTTCATTCATTAATGGGGTTTACAATTGTAAAAAATGGAGTCAATATATTGTCGTTATTGTGGGGGGTCGTAGGATATGTCGGGTTTATAAGTATTGGTGGATATAAAAATGGGTATTTAATAGAAATGGTGTTTTTTAATTTGAAATATTTATTGGGAGGCGGTTTTGACATAAGGATTTTGGGAGGAATTTATTAATATTTGGTGAAATTAGAGGTATTCTTTAATATCCCATGACTTCATGTGCTATGTCATAGGTTCACTACGTAGAGACCTTGTGATGTAAGTGTGAAAGAAGGAAACACATGTTGATCTTTAGACCCTAAAGGATGATTTTGGGTCTTTGGGACATAAACGACCACATGACCTCTTGAGGGGATTTATTGTGTCTTGGTGTAAATATGAGTGTCCTTAGGGGTTTGAACACTAGATATGGTCTTAGGGCCCTGGTAAAGGGAGGAAACCTAATCCTTAGTCCCTAAAAGTAGCTTATGGGGATCAAGGGAAATGAATAATGCCTCAAGCTAGCTATGTCAATGTGATGGGGATATTTGGCCTCATAGTGAGCATATGAGTGCCATTAGGGGGGTTTGAGCATAGGGTTAATAATGACACCTAAATAACAACACATAGTGTCTCTAGCATATCCTTCACCTTTAAGTTAGGATATTGATCGATTCATAGGTTTCTAGCACTAGGTATGGGTCATGGGACCCTAAACATGATTGAGGAACTCATGATTTGGGCCTTAAAGGAATACTCTAGGTATTCCTCACATAGAAAAATGCATTGAATCACCACACATTAATTTTCAATGGTATCCATGACCTTTTAGTGGGGATATATATGTTGTTTAGAGGTTTTAAGCATTAGAATGGGTCATGGGGACCTGGACATGGTTGGGGAAGGAAACCCAAGACTTATGACCAAACAAATGTTAAAGCATATTAGGCCAAAAAACAAACTTCAAATCACCGCACATTATTTCTAGAGGCTATCCTTAGCCTCCAATATGGGATATTGATGAAATTATGAGGTTTTGAGAATTAGGGGTGGGTCTTCGAGTCCTATGTATTTCTAGGGAGGAAAATTGGACGTTAGGCATTAAGGGAAACTTATAGGAATTCAAGGACAAGAAAAATGTTTCACATTTCCATGGAGGACCTCTCAATTGTAACATCCCCATTTTTAATCCCTGATTTAGTGATGTATAATGTTAGTAAGATGTATGGCTGCGGTCTCAACAATGTAATATGTAAATGATGTATATTGAAGATAATAAATAAAATATTGAAGATAATAAATGATGTATATAGATAGACACTTGGGGGATTAGTTTCTAAAAGAGAGTGGGGGTCCAAGATGGGGGGAGATTACCCATGTATATTAAACCCAAAGTGTCTTTTTAAATTATCTCTACTATGAACCTTCCATTTCCTTTTGAGTGTTTCCAAGTCGCAATAATTGAATACATGTAATATATTGGTGTGTGAATTCATCTCATAGAGTTATTGGGAGCATGGGTGTTACACATTATTTTGGTCACCCTGATGATGAATTCACAAGCATGTGTTCAAGATCTCAAAATGATATTTTGTCTGAGAAAAGAAATTGCTTTCTTCCTCTACAAGACTGATTTTTAGAAGGACATTGCATGTTGCACTTGGTACACAGTGTGAAAATCCTTGATTTCTGCAGGCTGCTCTATAGTTGTCTCACAGGGTTAACGTAGGTTGCTATATAGGTAGGGTGTGATGACATTTGAAAGATAAAAGAAGAAAGAATTTCATGAAGTTTCTGAAGACAAATCTTCTGGAATGTGAGGTGGTGTTTGTGTGGTTACGATCCTACTGGCTTCTCTGATATGATGGGATCATCCTCTTCCCTTTAACCACTTCATCTTCTCCTATATAATGATAGGTTGCTCATGGAAAAGGTTAAGCAAGGTTAATCAAGATTGGGTAAAGAATTGTTGAAAGAATAGACTAGATATTGTGTGAAAGATATTGTCTCAGTTGATGCTTGAGGTCTCCATTTGTCCATCAAGATTTTGTGGATCACTTTCACACAAATTTTAGAACAAGCATATGTGTGTGTTGGAACAAGGCACCACTAAAAGGGAACTTGCGACATCAAGGCAATTTGGTTGTATCTTCTTCTTTTCATTAATATAATACGGTGGCATGTTTCTTTCCCATAAAATCACTCTGGTTTTATTACATGACTCCTTGATCACATGTTTAAGATTTCATTGAATCTATTATTGTTTCTTTCACTTTGGTTGGTTTGTGTCATTGCAGATCTGATTTCACAAGAACACCAGAGCGAAGCAGGAACAACAAAGATATAAGGAAGCGATCTCCAAGGTAAGTCATCAATTCCTCCTTTGGTAGTAAGTTCAATGATTGTAACTTAGGGAAAGCGTCATGTCTCGTCCTGTTTTTTTCTAGATCCAGGTGGATCTAGGGAGATTAGTTCATGTCCACATTTACTGATTTATCCAATAAAAATGGGTTTTAGTACAAGAAACCTTGGGAATTGGGTGAGTCAACATACATGGGAGAAAGGAAATTTGTATGGGAAAGGAGAGAAACACATTTTACATGCATATGTTTTGATAACAATAGAGTTTTCAGTGCTAAATCTCGAAGGCAACGATATTGGGCATGTATAACATCTTGTTGGAGCTATAATTTCATGGAGAGATAGGATGTAGGCTTGTGAGTAATAGTTCATTCAAGAAATTTTTAAGGGAAAAAAACTAGTAAAAAATGGGTAATTAGTGACTACGAGACCAAAAACGTTAGTCACAACAATTTGTACTTGAAAATTTTAACAATTTTAAGTGACTCAACTAAAAATGATGGATTTAGTCTAGGGATAAAAAAAAATACGAGTATATAACAACTACATATATGAATTAGTATTATTTATGTCGATGAGCACTATCGATTAAGTTATCAATTTGAATTTAGTTCTTGACTTTATATGATTTTATATCAATAATTTGATCATTATATAAAATTCATCTCAATGGGTTTAATTGATGTGTCCATAATTAATTAGTGTGGGAATATAAAAAGACTTAGCTAGCCAATCCCATTCAAGGGAATTATCCTAAGCGCTTTCATAAGGTTTGGTGGAACATTCATATAGAAGAGGGGTGTGGGAATATGCATCTTTTGGTTTCAATCTAGTAATAATTAGTGTAATTCATATTTTCCTTAATATGAATTCATATAACTTTGATATTTTCACAATGAGTTAAGTGACGTTCATGGATTCTTTATAGTGAAACTTGGAAGGGTGTATTTGGTGCCAATATCTTTATGATGATGATGTTTGATGTGGGACATTAAAGGATTGTGCCTATAAATTAATATATAGTATAGTTATAAAAAAATATAAGTTATATATAAATATAAAACTACACACACATATGTAAAATAGTGTGTCTGTGTGTAATATAATAAGGTATATATATTGTATTCTTTAATATAACATAGTTATAACAATAAATTAAGAAAAACATATTAAAAAAAAAAACATGAAACAAATGAAAATAACATATAATAGCTTGTCAAGGTACTTTCAGATTTACTTGGCCAAATATTAGTGGTGGATATAAGTTGCACCTAATCAAGAATATGGAAACACAAAAAAATTTGAAACCGGGAGAGATCTCTCTAATTAGGGTTTGAATGTGATCCAAGTGCTAGGGTTTTCAAATACTACAACCTTCCAACCAGATCAGATCTGTCCCTTCCTACGACACATGGATATGAGTGATCCAGATTATTTTCGACACGAAATGAAAGTGGAGATATAGTAAAGAAAGGTACAGAGATATCTTAGATATCCAATATTATAACAAAAATGTATCAGAGCTGCAACCATAAACACAAATATACACCAATACCCAATTTTCTATTAATGAGCAAAAATACACAAAGATTGTAACATACTGAGTGAAAGACTCGCTATAATTTTGGCAGCTTATCTTTGAGAAGAGATGTGACAGCTACTCGCATCCATGAGAAGATGATTTTACAATGAGGCTTCAAAGTCCTTATAAAATAAAAAAACCTAACCTTGGAAGATGAAAAGCCAACAGTTTTGTGGACCCCGTTTTGGGTAGTTTGGTGTATCAACTTCCCATGGGCATAACTTTGGTATACGATCTTCGTTTGGGGTGCACGATAGCTCATTGAAAAGGTATCGTCGAGGATATTCATTTTGGGGGATCAATTAGAGCCTTAAGATATCATTGAGAATATCAATCCTGAAAATCCTTCATCTAGGCCCTAAAAATGGCCTCAGAAATAAAAAACTGCTAAAAATAGTAAATTACCAAAATTGATAGAAAATTGTTTTGAGCCAGTTGGAAAAGGTGGGTGGCCATCAATATCCACCTGGATCAATACTCCCTCCTTAGTAATAAATGTTTTCCATTGCATTGAGTGCCCGAGGGAGAGGGAAAAGAGTTTGTTGAATTTGCATCTTGATGAGCTACTTGCCTTGTTGGAGAAGTTACACTTCTTATCTTTTTGAAGGTTGTCACGAACCTATGGCTGGAAGGGTTGGATGTTTTTAACTAGTATTGATACATGAGATGTCTATGTGTAGAAGGAATATTTTTTCTTTTCTTTAGTCTTGTCGACATGATTTTGTTGGATAGAGGATGCTTGGGCCAAGGCTATCATGGTTGCAACATCCTTCTGTTCACCTTTTGAACAAATTATGAAGAAGCTAAATTTTGTAGTATGAAATACTACCTTGAGACACTGTTTAGGTGGGACAATTGTCATAACCACATTTGGTATCTTGTAGAAATTACCCCCTAGAGTAACAATGACACTATGGGGTTGAGACTCATAGATAGCATGGAACTTCCACATATATGCCTAGCCTAAGAGAACATCACAGACATCTAGCGGGGAAACATCACATAATACCTCATCCTTGAAGGGATGGATGTTGTATGAAAATAAACACTATTGTCTTACTCGAAGATCTCATCCATGGTGAAGCCACTCGATGTTGTGTGGATGTGGGTGTGGTGTTGTCGACAAGGGCCAAATGTTTGACGACCTCTGTTGAGATGAGGTTCTTCTGGCTTCCTCTATCAACAATAAAATTCAGTGGGGTCCCCTTCACCCACATATGTGAATGAAAAATGCGCTCCCCCTCTTCAAAATGTGTTGGTTCTTCCAGTTGAATTGTTGTGGTTGCGACAATAGCAATGGGGTTTGTGTCAATGATATGTTTTCTGTTAGTATTTATGAATCAGATCTGGAATCAGGGTTCATCTCCTTGTCTTTGATTTCAGCCACCATTGACTATTTTGAGAGACATTCATCGGTGTTGTGCTCGGGAATTTTATGAAAATCGCACCATTTTTCGGTATCCTTCTTCGTATTCCCTTGACCCTTCTTTTCCTATGGCTTGGACTAGTTTTCGGGAGACTATTTGTTAGGGACATCTTTATCATGCATTGGTTGTTATTGATTTGAAGACCTGAACTCCTATTTGTTTCGGTGATTAAATTTATAATCGATTTTAAAACAATATCGATAAGCAACACTGAGTGATGAGATTTCTAGAAAATCCATTTCATTTTGGATGTATCTGTGTTGAGCCCCATGGTATTTCAGAACCAAATGTCATTCAAAGTATTTGATACCCATATTGGTGCGTAAGGTATGGAAGGTATTGGTGAACTCTGGAACTACTTGTCCCCTCTCTTGTCACATTGTGGTCCATCTCATATACTGCTCATCATAGTTTCCAACAAGGTAATATTGTTCCTTTACTGTGTCCACAAAAAAATCCCAAGTGGGACCAACCTCATATATTCCAAACTCTTCTATGTAATTTTTCCCCCAGTACGTTTCCCACCAATATTTGACATGGGGAATATATTTAAGGAGTGAGAAGGTGATCGTTTCCCTGTCGTAAAAATGGTGAATAGAGAAATAACCTTCTATCAAATTTAACCATTTTTTTAGGGCATCTGCATCTATCTGACCTTCAAATATAGGAATATCAAAATTAACATGTACCTTGAAAGTATAGGTGCTTCCAAAGTGGTTTTTTGATGAATATGCACCTGTTTCTATCAACATACATTGAAGGATGTGGGAAAAATTACCCATCATTTCATCCCTCTATCACGTGAGAGCTTGCTCAAGAAACAGATTGATATAATCATCTCCTCCATCATTTTTCTTTTCTTCCACCATGGAGGGTTTCTTGGATGTGTGAGAGATATTTTCATCCAATTGGAAAAGATGGGTGGAAACCAATATCCACCTAGATAAATGAGAAANCTCAAGAAACAGATTGATATAATCATCTCCTCCATCATTTTTCTTTTCTTCCACCATGGAGGGTTTCTTGGATGTGTGAGAGATATTTTCATCCAATTGGAAAAGATGGGTGGAAACCAATATCCACCTAGATAAATGAGAAAAAAATTTGTAATCCTCGAGAGAGGGGAAAATATCCCCCTCCTATCCCAATTCCATGATGACCAAATCAAGATGCGGAGGGTCATTGCGACCAATTTCTGAGTTGTTACTGCACCTTTAAGCTTCAACTATCCATGCATATGAAAACAAGGTAAAATTGATGGAGATTGATCCAAATTCATCCCATTGAAATATGAATCAATCTTGGGAACTGGGAAAATGTCTACCACAGTCACCAGTGGCCCCAAAATACCAAATAAGCTCAGTAAGAGTTGGGGAAAATATCCAATACATGCAAGACCATGCATTGATAGGGAAATTCTTAGGGTTATGGCCCTCATAAAGGGATGTGATCAAATGGATCAACATCTCATTGAAACCAAAAGATAATTTTGATATTTATTGGACCTACAAAATTAATGATTTAATCTCTAGTATAAGCCCATTTTGAAACCTAGTTGACCTTCCCTATTTGCCTCATTGCATCCTTATTATCACTACTATGTATGGGTTTTGGTGCGAAATCCATCCAATGCCAATAAGGTATGAATCTATAAAATATGTGTCTTATTCCATTGATTGTATATCTTAGGGAGGTTGATTAATTGACTATTGTTGATGATGTTTTCATGACTCTTCCAACAATCGAAAAAATCCTGCAACAACTAGCAATGAATCATCCAATATAGACACATCATCCTGAAATCTTAGGGTAATATTCCAACATGTGCAAACAATGGAATTCCCTTTTTTCATACACAAAAGTTATCACTAATCATTGGGTTGCAACACCTCCCAATAAGAAACCATTGATTGTTTTGTGCGATAACCTGACATCGTTGAATTTTTTAGCTTACAAGTTCTTCGCAAACACTTAGAAAAGATTCTCCATTGTCTTCCTAAGGGAAAAATACAATTCATTGAACCACGAAAATTCATTGAACTTCTACAATTCATTGAACCACGGATTGGCCATAGGCCTTGTCTTGGCGAACCTCATGTATTTTGACAGTCAGGTAAGCGCGTAGACTGTCTCCAATCCTATTATAGGAATGTCATTAGAACTTCCTAGGATAAACAATAGTACTATTATGGTCGTCACCCTCGTGGTAGGGGAGGGCCACGAACACAATGGAGACACCTATAAATTGATAGTGGCGGAAAAGTCGGGGAATGAAGAGAGAGTAGAAATCTATGATTCGTGTTTCAAGTCGTGGAGTACAGCGGGACACTTGCTGCAGAATTTGAGGGAAAACAAGACATTGGAATCGATGAGGATTGTTATTCACAAGGATTTATTGTACAGTAAGGCTAGGGATGTAAATTCATTGAGGCACGACATCGTATCTTTCAACATCCAAAATGGGAGATCCATTTTCACACCATTTTTGTTAGAGGATGTGGAGATCCATTGTGTTTGGAGTAGGCATGATGTGGAGGATGTGGCTGATATGAATGTGGATATTTTGTTGGAGGATGTGGCTGATACGGATGTGGAGTATTTGGCTGACATTTTCGAGGATGTTGTTGATATGTTCAAGGATATGGAGGATGTGGCTGATGCATTGGAGGATGTGGAAGATGTGGGTGATATGTTNAGGGGATTTATTGTCTCCCAGTGGAAATATGAGTGTTGTTAGGGGTTTGAACACTAGATATGGTCTTAGGGCCCTGGTCAAGGGAGGAAACCTAAGCCTTAGTCCCTAAAAGTAGCTTATATGGATCAAGGGAAATGAATAATGCCTCATGCTAGCTATGGCAATGTGATGGTTATATTTGGCCTCAAAATGGGCATATAAGTGCCATTAGGGGGGTTTGAGAACAGGGTTAGGAATGACACCTCAAAGCACCACACATAGCATCTCATGGGTATCCTTCACCTTTAAGTTAGGATACTGATTCATTCATAGGTTTGTAGCACTATGTATGGGTCCTGGGACCCTAAACATGATTGAGGAACTCATGACATAAATGAATATTCTAGGTATCCCTTGCATAGAAAAATGCCTCGAATCACCACACAATAATTTCCAATGTTATCCACGACCCCTTAGTGGGTATATCAATGTTGTTTAGAGGTTTTGATAATTAGAATGGGTCACAGGGACTTGGACATGGTTGGCAGAGGAAACCCGAGACTTATGAGGAATTTTTTTTTAAAAGTATACTAGGCCAAAAAACAAACTTCAAATCACCACACATTGTCCCTCGAGGGTATCCTTAGCCTCAAAGATGGGATATTGATGAAATTATGAGGTTTTGAGCACTAGGGGTGGGTCTCAGGGTCCTATTTATTTTTGAGGGAGGAAACTTGGACCTTAGGGATTAAGGGAAGCTTATAGGAATTCAAGGAAAAGAAAAATGGTTCACACTGCCACAAAGGACCTCTCATTTGTAACATCCCCATTTTTAATCCCTGATTTAGTGATGTATAATGTTAGTAATATGTATGGTCACGGGCCCAACAATGTAATATGTAAATGATGTATATTGAAGATAATAAATAAAATCTATCGTTGCTTATAGATGGAAATAGACAGACACTTGGGGGATTAGTTTCTAAAATAAAGTGGGGGTCCAATATGGGGGGATATTACCCATGTCTATTAAACCCAAAGTGTCTTTTTAAATTATTTTACTATGAACCTTCCATTTCATTTTGAGTGTTTCCAAGCCTCAATCATTGAATACATGTAAGAGATTGGTATGTGAAGGCATCTCATAGAGTTATTGAGAGCATGGGATTGAGTACAATCAACCTTGGGAATTGTGTGAGTCAACATACATGGGAGAAATGAATTTCATATGGGAAAG
>ML823415.1:43198-57117 GCA_009831015.1 Picea engelmannii
TATGTTGAATTGTGGGATTTTTGTAGGTGTTCTCTCTTCAACTGGATTGGGAGAACATATTCATGATTTACTTAGGGAAGTAACTGCAGTTCTTTTGGTTCCATTGTTTCATCATCATTGTCTCATCATCATCATTGTTTCATCAAAACTATCTTTTATTTTTATATTTCACTATCTAAGAATGTTTTGGAACAACTGAATTCCTATTACTTCCCTAAAGTTTTATTTCCTTGTTTGAAGACTATTCTCTGACTTTAATTTTACCCTATTATTCTTCTGAATTGTTTTTCTTGCTGAAATTTATAGTTTAGGAAATTATTAATAGGGTTAAAATGAAAAGAAAAAAATTCAAATATCAAACCCAAGACTTATTTTCATAATCAATCATTTTCAGTTCTTTTAGAGTTTTCTTCTCGCTTATTTATACAAAATTTCATACCATTTATTATAGCAATAGATTATAGACCTATTTTTTATATTATGGTATTACATAAATTTAAAAGTCCATATTACGAGGCCCATAGGTAGCTAGTACAACCTGATCTAATTTAAAATTTGGTCAGAAGAGAATCCTTAATAAAGAGTAGTGATCAACCATAATTCTATGTGAAGAAGATGACCTTAGGGACTAGAGGTACTTTTAAGTTATTCTCCAATGGCTTCATCCACCACACTTTAAAAGGGATCAAATATATATATGATGTGAAATTGACTAAACTCGTCAAGTATCCTTTACATAGGTACAAACTATAGGAAGGTAATATTTCTACCCTCGAACTAGTACCATCGAGTTGTTGGACACACTGACTACACTGAGAGGGGGGGGGGTGAACAGTGTAGGGATCTTTTTCAGAAAACTCCTTAGTTAAAAATCACCATTAACTAATTAATCATTGTTGTAATTTATAACCAGTTTGATGTGAACATATATCATCATTATATTATCAACAAGTCATCACCACAAGGAACACAAAGAACACAAGATGTATGTACAATTTTCTTTTTATCACGGACTACAAATCTTGGGGTTTTTCAGCAATAATTGAATAGAGTACAAATCTACAAGAGAAACAAATCTATAATGAAAGACTTATCTTACACCCTCAACACCAACTAATATGAGGAAACAATCCTCAAAAAACAACAGTCTGTACCATAAACAATTGCATCAACCATGCACCAAACAACTTGTAATCAACCTGTACCATAAACAAGTGCATCCAACCATGTACCAAGTATATACCAATCATATGTCAACTATTCATAAAAAAATACTCATCAATATTTATCAACATCATCAACTGTACACCTCATGTATGTGCCAAATCATCAACTACTTCTCTGAACCATGACTAGTTTTGGATTAGTCAACAACCCTAACTTGAAATAATCATAACCTTGTACCTGTAATGAATAAATATATGAAACTGAAACAAAATGTTCTTCATTTTTGTTTATGCAATTCCTCCAGGTTTCACTACTTGGAACCTCTCAAAAAAGGAGTTATAGAAAAAATGACATATCTTGCTAAATTACGGCTTATTCTAGAGAGACCTTGTAGAGCATGCCCCGCACAGAATATTTGTTGAATCAATCTGAAACTGTTACATGGCATACTACAGACTGTACTATAGCCAACACATTTTTTATTACTTAATTTTGATCTGTTATGAAGAGGTTATGACGTTTTTACCCAAAACACCTGCTTTAGACTAGTTTCAGGACTAGCCACAAACCCTATTTTCCACGGAGTGTATATCCAAAAATACAACGACCCATAAGATGAATTTTTTACCACAGATACTTGGATATGTTTCCTCAATTTCATATCAATCTCACAGTCTGAATCATTATAGAAAAAAATCTATTGAGAAAATGGTGAGATGACCTATAAATAACATACCTTAGAAAGCATCATCAAAAGAATTTATCGTCCCTTGAATTCCAACCCGCTTTTCTTCACCTTCCCTCTGAAATTAGGCTTATATATCCTTTGGTTACCTCATTCACCTATAGATCTTCAATATTCTCAACTTTTATTTAAAATGAGAGATCTTTTCCTCTTATTTATACTCTCCATTGTCTAGGTGACTTAACCCATTTCTAGGTCACTTAACCCATTTGTAGGTAATTTAACTTATTTCCCTCATTTTTAGGGTTAACCACTTTCCATAATTATAAATTTCTCCATTACTTTATCATTTAAATATTCCTCCTTGACTTTTTCACCTCACTTTATCATTTAAATAAACTTCTTTGATTTTGTCACTTCACTTTATTATTTAAATAATCCTTATTGACTTTGTCACTTTACTTTATCATTTAAATAATAATTTCTTCTTTGCAATCTTATTGACTTATTTGAACTTTTGGGGCTTCAAGCCAACATATGAGGGTCCTCCAACTTCGTAAGTCCATAACTCTCAAACCCTTAAGAGTTATGTGATGTTCCACATACCAGCAAAAATGGCATGACATGTACTATCCATATAGAATAGTCATACGTGCAAATATATCAAACCTCATATCATTATCCATCAAACAAACTTGGTTCCATTACCCAAACCTGGGTTCTCCAAATTCTCATGGCCATAACTCTCAAACCATGAGGAGTTATATGAAATTCCACATACCACTAGAAATGGTATGACAAGCACTATCCATCTAGGATAGTTTCACTGAAAAATTCACTAATCTTCATCTTATTATGCCACACTCAAACATGGGTCCTCCAACCATTCTTCTAGGATAAATCAACCGTAAAGCATCTTCCCATTAGGGCTTTCACCATAAGGGGGCAACTTTGGAGTTCATCCATTTGTGCACCTTATCAACCATGATAAGACTATAATGATCAATCTAACTATGCATCATATATCAAAGAAGCCAAATTGAACCATATTCATCTTTGCATCATGTATCAATGAAAACTCATTGATCCATCTACATCTATGCATGACATCATATGCATCATATACTTGACATCTATCTAATCTCATCAAAGAAAATTCATATTATATTTGAAATCAATCATCAATTAATCAATCCTTTGGAATCAATCAATCACTTGACATCAATCAATCACTTAACATCAATCAATTGAACCATTGACATTAATGACAAAATGATCCAACACATGTGCCTTTAAAGGTATTTTTCAGAGCAACTTCCCCATCCACCCAATAAATATACATATATCATAAATTTCAAGAGGGAAAGTCATGGTACCAGAGCCTATGATAGAAACTGGGTGCAAGAGGCCAACCCATCGAGGCTATATATGCTTGTTGGTAGCAGGTCCCAATCTTTGGTACTACTAGGAAAACCCATCAGGGATATGGATTCTCATGGGAAATGGGGAGTTCTTCCTTGAGAGGGTAATCTAGTAGGTATTGGTGGATATAAAAATGGGTATCTAGTAGAAATGATGTTTTTTAATTTGAAAGATTTATTGGGAGGGGGTTTTGACAAAAGAATTTTGGGAGGTATTTATTAATATTTAATGAAATTAAAGGTATTATTTAATATCCCATGAATGCATGTGTTATGTCATAGGTTCACTAAGTAGAGACCTTGTGATGTAAGTGTGAAAGGAGCATGGATGCTTTTAGGGGCTAAATTTTGTTCATGGGATAATTTTCCATGGTTTTTCCCAAAAACATATTCGCTATTCTAAAAATGATTCACCTAAATTATATAGGATAAAATTATTTTACCTTAAAAATTGCCAAAATTTTATACAAACTATATAAAATCCTTACAAATTTGAACATTTTTACAAAAATATTGTCAAACATTTATAGTTGGCATATGAAGGATGAGTAAGATTCACTCTAGTTTTTAAAATGAATTTCCATCCTTAAAATCATCCCTAGAAAGGAGGAAACAAGTTGAGCTTAAGAATCTAAAGCATGATTTTGGGGCTTTGGGACATAATCCGCCACACGACCTCTTGAGGGGATTTATTGTCTCCCAGTGGAAATATGAGTGTCTTT
Source organism: Picea engelmannii (assembly GCA_009831015.1). Taxonomy (NCBI): domain Eukaryota; kingdom Viridiplantae; phylum Streptophyta; class Pinopsida; order Pinales; family Pinaceae; genus Picea; species Picea engelmannii. The sequence goes on from ML823415.1 coordinate 47,194, forward strand.
AGGGGTTTGAACACTATATATGGTCTTAGGGCCCTAGTCAAGGGAGGAAACCTAATCCTTATTCCCTAAAATCATCTTATAGGAATCAAGGTCAATGAATAATGCCTCAAGCTAGCTATGGCAATGTGATGGTTATATTTGGCCTTAGAGTGGGCATATGAGTGCCATTAGGGGGGTTTGAGCACAGGGTCAAGAATGACACCTCAAAGAACCACACATAGCATCTTGTGGGTATCCTTCACCTTCAATTTATGATATTTATTGATTCATATGTTTCTCGCAATATGTATGGGTCTTGGGACCCTAAACATGATTGAGGAGATCATGACTTAAAGGAATATTCTAGGTATTCCTTGCATAGAAAAATTCCTTGAATCACCACACGTTAATTTTCAATGATATCCATGACCTCTTAGTGGGGATATCAATGTTGTTTAGAGGTTTTGAGAATTATAATGGGTCATGGGGACCTGGACATGGTTGGAGGAGGAAACCCAAGACTTATGACCAAACAAATTTTATAATCATATTAGGCCAAAAAAAGCTTCAAATCACCACACATTATCTTTGGAGGTTATCCTTGGCCTCCAAGATGGGATTTTGATGAAATTATGAGGTTTTGAGAAATAGGGGTGGATCTTGGGGTCCTATGCATTTTTTAGGGAGGAAACTTGGACCTTAGGAATTAAGGGAAACTTATAGGAATTTAAGGACAAGAACAATGTTTCACACTACCACAAAGGACCTCTCAATTGTAACATCCCCATTTTTAATCCCTGATTTAATGATGTATAATGTTAGTAAGATGTATGGTCATGGTCCCAACAATGTATTATGTAAATGATGTATATTGAAGATAATAAATAAAATATATCATCGACTATAGATAGACATAGATAGACACTTGGGGGATTAGTTTCTAAAAGAGAGTGGGGGTCCAAGATGCGGGGAGATTACCCATGTCTATTAAACCCACAATGTCTTTTTAAATTATTTTTACTATGAACCTTCAATTTCCTTTTGAGTGTTTCCAAGACAAAATCATTGAATACATGTAAGATATTAGTGTGAGAAGTAATCTCATAGAGTTATTGAGAGCATGGGATTGAGTAAAATCAACATTGGGAATTGGGTGAGTCATCATACATGGGAGAAAGGAAATTCATATGGGAAAGGAGAGAAATGCATTTTACATGCATATGTTTTGATAGCAAGAGAGTTTTCGGTACTAAATATTGAAGGGAACGATATTGGGCATGTATAACATCTTGTTGGAACTATAATGTCATGAAGAGATAGGATGTAGGCTTGTGACTAATATTTTATTTCAGAAATTGTTAAGGGAAAAACACTAATACAAAATGGGTAATTTGTGACTACGAGACCAAAAATGTTAGTCACGACAGTTTAGTATTAGCAAATTTTAACAATTTTAACTGACACAACTAAAAATGATTGATTTAGTCTAGGGATAAAAAATGTGAGTATATAACAGCTCCATATATGAATTAATATTATTTTTGTTGATGAGAAATATCGCTTAAGTTATCAGTTTGAATTTAGTTCTTGACTTTATATGATTTTACATCAATAAATTGATCATTATATAAAATTCATCTCAATGTATTTAATTGATGAGTCCATAATTAATTAGTTTTGGCATATATAAATCCTTAGTTGTCCAATCCCATTCAAGGGAATTATCCTAAGCTCTTTCATAATCTTTGGTGGAACATTCATACGAGAGAGGGGTGTGGGAATCTACATATTTGGCTTAAAGATAGTAATTATTAGTCTAATTCATATTTTCCTTAATATGAATTCATATAACTTTTTTATTGTTAGAAGGAGCTAAGTGACGTTCATGGAGCCCGCGCGGTGAAACTTGGAAGGGTATATTTGATGCCAAGATCTTTATGACGATGATGTTTAATGTGAGACATTAAAGAATTGTGACTATAAATTAATATAAAGTATAGTTATAAAAAAATATAAGTTATATATAAATATAAAACTACACACACATATGTAAAATTGTGTTTGTGTGTGAAATATACTAAGGTATATATATTGTATGTTTTAATATAGCATAGTTATAATAATACATTAAAAAAAACATATTAAAAAACAAACAAAAAACACGAAACAAATGAAAATAACATATAATAGCTTGTGAAGGTACTTTCAAATTTACTTGGCGAAATATTTGTGGTGGATATAAGTTGCACCTAATCAAGAATATGGAAACCCAAAAAATTTTGAAATAGAAAGAGAGCTCTCCAAATATGGTTTGAATGTGATCTGAGTGCTAGGGTTTTCAAATACTACAACCTTCCAACCAGATCGGATATTTCCTTGCCTATGACACACTGATTTGAGAAATCACTATGGAATCCTCGAGTGAAGGGGTGAGAGCCCCCACCTATGGCAATGCCATAAAAATTGAATCATGATGCAGAGGGTCATCATGATCAACGTTTGAGTTGTTACTGCACCTTTAAGATTCAATGATCCATGCATATGCAAATAAGGGAAAAGTGATGAAGATTGATCCAAATCCATCCCATTGAAAGGTGGCTCAAGCTTGGGAGTTGGGAAAATGTCTATCGTAGGCACTAGTGGCCCCAAAATACCTAATAAGCTCAGTAAGAGTTTGGGAAAATGTCCAATACATGCAATACCATGCATTGATAAGGCAATTCTTAGGGTTATGGCCCTTAGAAAGGGATAGGATCAAATGGATCAACATGTGGTGGAAACCAGAAGGTCATTTTGATATCTATTGGACCTCCAAAATTAACCATTTAATCGCTAATATAAGCCCATTTTGCAACCTAGTTGAGCTTCCTTTTTTGCCATATTTCATCCTTATTATCACTACTATGTCTGGGTTTTGGTGGGAAATACATGCAATGCTAATAAGGTATGAATCTATGAAATATGTGGAATTTTCCATTGATTGGGTATCTTAGGAATGTTGATTAATTGAATATTACTGATGATGTTTTCATGACTCATCCAACAATCGACAAAATCTTGAAACAAATAGAAATGATTCATCCAAGATTGACACATCAGTAGCTAGCATATATCCAAAATAAGAGATGGGTTTTGATTGTGATTGGGTCGACATGCTTTGGAACCCATGATCTTATAGTGTATATTTTGGGAGGTATTATTTAATATCCCATGAATGCATATGCTATGTCATAGGTTCACTAAGTAAAACTTGTGATGTAAGTGTGAAAGGAGGAAACAAGTAGAGCTTTAGACCCTAAAGCATGATTTTGGGTCTTTGGGACATAAACCACCAGATGACCTCTTGAGGGGATTTGTTGTCTCCTAGTGGAAATATGAGTGTCGTTAGGGGTTTGAATAGTAGATATGGTCTTTGGGCCCTGGGCAAGGGAAGAAACCTAAGCCTTAGTCCTTAAAAGTAGCTTATAGGGATCAAGGGCAATAAATAATGCCTCAAACTAGCTATGGAAATGCGATGGGGATATTTGGCCTCATAGTGGGCATGAGTGCCATTAGGGGGGTTTGAGCACATGGTCAAGAATGAAACCTCAAAGCACCACACATAGCATCTCGAGGGTATCATTTACCTTCAATTTAGGATATTGATCGATTTAAAGGTTTATAGCATAGGCATGGGTCTTGGGACCCTAAACATGATTGAGGAACTCATGACTTGGGCCTTAAAGGAATATTCTAAGTATCCCTTGTTAAATTATTAGCATGATTTCTTATGCAGATTAATTATTTTATTTTCTTCAATACTTTGATTCCATCTTAATACACTTCAACAATTCCAAATCATAATCGAATAGCAATAACTATGTAGATAAGTAAACATGCACATCAACAACACATATACCCTGGGGAAACCCTGTACAAGGAGAAAACCCTAGCAAACAATAWTCCTTTATTGCATTAATAATGTAAGATCTCTTAAAAATATCCACCATGAATGTTCTTCTCTCAAAGATCTTGCCAAGATGACTYTGACCTGAMAAATACTTACAAGACCTTACTGAAATACACCTCYAATATTCTGCCTCTTTATCACTAATGTGCTCCTTTATTACTTCACCCTCAACCTGCATATGAAAACTATGTTKCAGAACTATATTGAAGAGAGGGTTCAACCTCTTCTTATATAGGCTAAAGAGGGGAAGAGAGGAAGCTCGAAATAGTAACCTGATTGCATACATTAAACATAACTCAACTTCATGCTTTAGTTCAAACTTAGAACTAGACTTGAGATTGGTTACAACTCAACTTTACACTTTAGTTCGAACTTAGAAATAGACTTGAGATTGGTTACAACTCAACTTTACACTTTAGTTCGAACATAGAACTAGACTTGATATTGGTTACAACTCAACATTGCACTTTAGTTCAAACTTAGAACTAGACTTAAGATTGGTTACAACTTAGCATTACACTTTAGTTCGAACTTAGAACTAGACTTGAGACTGACATGCTTTAGTTCGAACTTAGGAATAGACTTAAGACGTTAGTTGCAACTCAACATTACACTTTAGTTCTAGAATAAAACTAGACTCAAGCAACTCAGCATTACACTTTAGTTCTAAAATAGAACTAGACTCAAGACTTTAGTTGCAACTCAACATTACTAAAATAGAACTAGACTCAAGAATTTAGTTACAACTCAACACTACTAAAATAGAACTAGACTCAAGACTTTAGTTACAACTCTTGACAAGGCAATTCAAAATTCTCTTCATGGTGGATAATCTTTACATGTGCATCCACACTAGATCAATACAATTACATCATTTGCCATATTAGGAATATCATTTATTTCTAGCTCATTTGTTTCTATATCATTTATTACTCAACCTAACTTTTGCCAGATGCCTTGACTTTTGCTCATGGCTCACAAGGTTTGAATAGCCTCATAGAGGTTGTATGTTCCCCCTAACTTTTGCACTAGTCTATCTATGTTCACAGAGGTTGTACATTCCCCCTGACTTTTGCACTAGAATGTTTATGCTCACAAAGGTTGTATGTTCGCCTTGACTTTTTCATTAGACTCACATAGAATCTCGTTTGTCTTGACTTTTGGTTTGACTCACAGAGGTTGTACGTTCACCCTATCTTTTGTCAATACCTCACAAGACTGTTTCATTTCCAAATCTCCCTGGCTAACCTCATGGTGGCCCATATGGCTTCTCATTGGAGAATGACTGTCGATGCTGCCAAATTTAAAACTCCCTCTCAGTGAGGGAGTCATTCTTAGCCACACCAAGCTTTCCTCTGAGCTACACAAACTATCTCGAGGTCATAGGGTTGGTCATGATATCAGCTACCTGCTCACTCGTGGCTATGAACTGTAACTTTACATTTTTTCTCTGGACCAAGTCTCATATGTAGTGGTACCTCATGTCAATATGTTTTGACCTATCATGAAATACCAGGTTCTCTGTCAATTTTATACAACTTTGATTATCAGAGTGAACCACCGTCGTCTCGATCTTGTCACCAAACAACCCAAAAACCAATTTTCTAAGCCATACTACTTTTTTTCTATCATCACTTTCTACAATGTACTCAACCTCTCCTATAATCTATGCAATGGATCACTGCTTCCATCTTGACCAAGATATCATAGCAGATCCTAAACTGAAGAAGTATCCGAAAGTACTCTTTCGATCTACTGGTCTTCCTTCCTAGACAACATCTGCATACCCATGCAAAAATAAAACGCCACTGGATGTATATCTCAAACCATAAGTAATGGTCCCTCTGAGATATCTCAAGATGTGCTTTTCTGCCACCTAATGGCTCTGTCTCGGTTCAGTCATGAATTGACTCATTACAATCATTGCATAGCATATATCTGGCCTAGTGTGGATCATGTACATCAATGATCCAATCAGCTTCCTATACATGGTGGGATCCACCAAATCTGAACTTGTATCAGAATCATGTAGATTCTTCAAGTTGGTAACCATTGGAGTAGACATGGATTTGTAATCCATCATACCAAACCTCTTTAGTACATCCACTGTGTTTTTTCCTTGTGCCATAAATATCTTGCCCTATCTTTGCCACACTTCCAATCCTAGGAAGTAATGAATCAAACCTAAGTATTTCATCTCGAATTATGAGGTTAGATCCCTCTTACACCAGGCTATTAGCCCTTCATCTCTTGTTAGAAAGAGATCATCAACATACAAGATTAGTATAATAGGTTGGCTACCTCTTACCTTGAAGTACATATTTTCATCAACATCACTTTTATGAAAGCCCGGACTTTTAAGAAAGTCATCAATACTATCATAGCAAACTCTGGGAGCCTGCTTAAGACCATAAAAGGCCTTCCTTAGCTTGAATACATGAGTGCCTTTGTTATGAGGCATACAAACATTTGGTTGTTCCACAAAGACATCTTGTTCAATCTTTCCATTCAAGAATGTTGTTTTTACATCCATCTAATGTAGCTTCCAACCAAGTACGGAAGCTAAAGAATTAATAGCTTGAATGGAGGTATACCTGGCTATAGAAGAAAAAGTCTCTTTGTAGTCGATTCCTTATTTTTGAGTGAAGCCTCTTGCTACAAATATTTCTTTGAAATTTTCCACACTTCCATCAGCTGCATGTTTGATCTTATAGATCCATTTGGAAGAAACCACTGATTTGTCTTTTGGCCTTGGCACAATGTCCCAAACATTGTTCTTTATAATAGACCTATATTCCTCAATCATGGAATCCTTCCATACTTGTAATTTATCTACTTCTTCAAATGAAGAAGGTTCGTCAACACTAATGCTTCTCATTAGTGCAACATAGCCTCCAAACCTATGAGGCCTCTTCCTTTCCTTGGAATTTCCTTTGGGAGTTGCTATCCTTTCTTCTTCCCACACTATTTATTTAAGCCACCCTGGATTCCTTTTGGCTGGAGGTTCTTCAAGAGTTATTTCTAACACTTTAGTGGGTTCTAGGGGCTCATTACTTGGCCCTTCATGAGGTTCCTCCCTCTGATCATCTGACTCTTCATTTTCAGAAGAGGGTGGATTTGGCTGAATTGCTTCTGAATCCTATTGAATCTCTCTGGATTTATTAAATGTGGCTTTCTCATGAAAATTCACATCTTTGTTTACCTCTGTTTTCCTTTGACCTGATACATAAATCCTATAAGCCTTGGAGTTCTCACTTTACCCCACAAAAACCCCTTTCTTTCCTGAGGGTTCCATCTTTGTCTTGTTTTCCTTAGGGACATGAATATACACAGGACATCCAAATATCCTTAGATGCCCTACTTCAGGTTTGATCCCTGAGAATACCTCTTCAAGCATCTTGTCCTTCAAAATAACATGTGGAAACCTATTATGAATATATACGACAATGGGGGTATATTTTGCCCATAAAGAATTTGGCAAATCCTTGTCAAACATCATTGCTTTCGCTGCCTAAAAAATAGTCCTTTTTTTCCGCTTAGCAACACCGTTTTGTTGAGGGTTATATGGCACAGTCAACTGTCTCTTGATTCTTGTTGACTTGCATAAATCCTCAAAATAAAGAGATTCAAACTCTCCTCCATTGTCTGTTTTAAGGATTCTGATGTGTATCCTTGTCTAGTTTTCAATAAAGGCTTTATACTCTTTGAATTTATCAAATGTGTCACTTTTATATTTAAGAAAATATATCCAACATTTTCTTGAGTAACCATCAATAAAAATGACATAATACAAACAACTACTGAGTGAGGGAGATGATGTAGCACACCTTTTCTGTTACCAAGGCTTAAACGCTCTTAAAAGAAGACTATAACACCCCTTTGTACATAACTCATGTAGTCATTATATAATCCACATGCAATTAAGCAAATAAATGCGTTTAAGTTTAGAGTAAACATATTATTATTGTTGTTATAATTTAACAATCAATAGCATTTAGTATTAATTCATATACATAGCGGAAATCATGATAACATAAGTAGCACAATCATGCGAAACATGATTAAAACATAGTCAGATACTTATCTTTTAATAGTGGTAGAATCCACCAACCAAGTGCAGGCCTTCCACGAACCTCGCAGCCTTAGACCGCACTGCTCATCAGCTCAGCAGTGGGTCACCCCTGAGCTAGGACTAAGCTCCACCCCAAGGCAAGGAATCCTAGGCTAGGCTAAGGTTACAGGGAAAACAACATAGAAATCTCGAAGAATCCTTCCCAAGATAACATCTTATGCCCACTACTACCAGACTCTCATTCCCTACATGCCTGTTTTGCCCGGGAGTATACACCTTCACAAGCACAGTCCATCGGTGCTAACCTCCCTCTCTAGGTCTTGACAACAGGCCAGATCAGGAAGTATTGGAGCCTGAAGTTGGTGATGGACACTCTCTGGAAGAAACCACTTCCCAACAAACTCTCTCACCTGGAGAGAGTTGCTCACAGGCCTGACAACCTGCCTCTTCCAATGACAGTCACCTCCCTCACTTGGAGAGAGGTCACACACAGAATCAATCACAAATCAAGATGGCCATCAAGCCATGCGTAGTCTAGCTATGTGTGGCCACCATAGCCAACCGGAAATACATACACGGCCTCTCAAACAGGCTTAGCAATGGCTCGAGGCCTCACAGTGATGGTTCATGGGAATGCATGATGAGTAATTCCCGCAGGGGTCGACACAGACTCCACGGCTCAAAACGGAGGGTGAAACCAGCTCTTCAGAAACAAACATAGGCTTCTCGGCTCATAGAATAGAGGTGTACATGGATTTACAGAGCCAAACACAAACTTTCCAACTGGTTCAACAATGGCGGAATGGTTCGGGGTCACGGCTTCGGGATAGAGCCTCCATGCATAGGTTCGATCAGTCAGACAGAGGATGCACATGGATTATCAAAGACAACAAATGATTTTCGGCTCTTAGGGATGCACGAGGATTTCTCTGCAGAGGTCAGGTTAGTCATACTACCGAGAGCTTCGTAAGCGTTCAGGCAGTCGGGTAGAATGGAGGAAAACCCCTCTCATGGATCATCTTGGCTATTTTATTCACGTGCACCAAGGTTGACACTTGTCACCCATGGAACTGCATGCATTCCTCAGCATGCATCTGCTTTGCACATTTTCCCTTTGCCAGGAACTTAGGATAAAAATATAAAATGCACGTCTTTTTGGAATAATATTAAAATATTATTTTCAAGGCTTAGCCCCTAGGCTCAACACTTAGACCCTTTTCCCACCTTCCAGCTTCTAATTCCTTGCCCTCTCTATGGGTTCTTAGTCCCCCTTCACTCATTCATCGTGGCCAGTCTACACATGGTGGTGTTTATATTTTATTAATGTGTTGCATACATACAGGTACAAAATTAGGCCCTTGGCCTACAACCCTTAGGCTCCCCGGCCTAACAAACACATAAGCCACCAACTTATAAAAACTTGGCTCACCATCCTATAAAACATAATTACAATTTCTTTCAGAACATGGTTTACAATGGGGCTCGGCCTTGGGGACACTACAATCCCCCTCCCCTTATTTTCTCCACTATCCTCAGTGCAATCTTACACTGTCTCTGCAATATTTTCAAAATTTTCAAAAAGATGCAGGTACTCTGCCCGCATAACCTCTTCATGCTCCCATGTCGTGTCCTCAGGACCGTACCAAGTCCATTGGACCTTTACAAGCTCTATGGCTCGATTTCGGATCTGTTTTCATTTCCTGTCCAATATGCGCACAGGATGCACTTGCGGGACACCTTCCAGTTCCACCTAAATCACATTCCAATTGATAACATGATTAGCATCAGGTATATATTTCTTAAGCAGTGAAACATGAAACACATTATGTATTGTCATATATGCAGGTAATGCAAGCATGTATGCAACTGGCCCAATCCTTTCCAGGATCTCAATTGGCCCACAAAATCTTGCTGCCAATTTGGC
>ML823416.1:7333-28771 GCA_009831015.1 Picea engelmannii
TTTTTGTAATTACCAACAATAACATTATCATGGACATTTATAATATAAATCATATCAAATGATTTAGCATTAGAGTTGGGGATATTGATAGTAGGTTCTTAATGACCTCATGACAAGTGGTAACAAGATAATAGTAGGCCAATGTGATCATTGAAATAAAAAGTAATTGTAAAAAGGACGAATTCGGGATACATGCTCCCAATGATTGAACAATTAACCTATGTCAAAAAATATCTCAAAGCTCCTTGTACAAAAAAATAAAAATAAAAATATCCCAAACTCTTTACTATACTCTTATTTTATCTAAAAACCTCTCCGCATTCACACAAAATGAATACACTTCAATGATGTTCTTGTGTGTTTCTACATTCGTGTATATACAATCCCACGACTTGGAGAATGGGATGGGAACAATTGCACCTCTTTAAGATTGCTTTGATACACTTTTCCATTGTAAATTTGGTTTCCATAATTCATCCTTTTATTTTTTCTAACAATTATATTTTAAAAGAAAAAGAGGTTTCATGGTGCAAATCTTATCACTTTTAACTACTTGAACATTTGGCTACTTGTGTGGCTTGGAGACTCGGAATCTTGTGTCAATTTATTCAATGGGTGAGATTTGAATGATTTCATTGTATAAAACATTACATAACATAACCAATTAACCTTGACCTTGGTATATGCATCAATTATCTTGTACATTTCTAGTCTATTTTAGTTTGGATCCAATGAACTATTTGTTATGCTATAATTTTATGGTTTCAAACCCTTACAATGCTATCTTCAGCTAGGAGATTAATATTTGGAACAATTCTTTGAGCCATTAATTGTTTTTGAAAAATATTGTGCTTAATATTTGGAACAATGCATTGAGCCATTAATTGTTTTTGAAAAATATTGTGAATTCCTTGTAAATGAGGTGAAAATAATAGAAGCTATGTGTCATAATCCATCCCAAGTCTGGAAGAACAATGATTTGCATATATATCTTATAGAAAAAAAGACATTAAACACTAGATTGGGTAATCCAATTGAAAATTCATTGTAGGTGTTGGAAATTTAAGCAATAAATATGTGATAGGAAGAAACTAGATGGACGTGTATGGTTAAGATGGATAGTCTCCTACATAGTGAAATGAAACATCACAGTGGTAAATTGAACAAGACAACACACCTGACCCAATGGAAATCCATGAAGAAAGAGTGTGCCAGTTCCCTTTTATCGAGGAAACAAGCTATGGAGCAAGTGACTCTCTCAATACCTTTATCATGCCATTTATTGTTTAGTCGGTGTTGGAAATATGAAAACTAATAAAAAAATGCATGAAAACTCATAATTTAGTACATCAGGAATATGGTTTTTCAACGTTTGGTGGAACCCCACAGTAAGGCCTCGAACTCATTCTCCAATAATGTGGAACATAAAAAAAAAAAATTAAAAAATTAAAAAACAAGTATTTTGTTTCTCCTATGTTTAGCATTAGATATTGTAAGATATTTGTAGTCAATGAAGAAGCTAATGTGATTCAATCGTGAATCCAATGCAATATACCTACCAATACAAGATAATATGAGTTATATGGTTGTGATCCATGGGAGGTTTCAAAGTTAGAGGATTATGATAAAATTGATTTTGATATGTTGTTTCATTTTGAGAGGTTCATGAGACCATATAAGGAGAAAGGATCCTATCTGGATGATAATTTGGATCTAAAAAATGAGCATCACCCATAATCTCATTGGAAAAGTTGGTCATTCAATTTCCTTTTTGGAAATAGTTTTAATGATCCTCTATCGTGACAGAAGATCCCAATGTCATAAAGTCATCATGGAGAATGGATGCATGTAACATCAATCTTCAAACACATAGAACATCCAAACAAATACTCATCATATATGGATGGGAGACACCCAATCCAGGTGCCTAATTCCCTTATTCATATATACAATAATGTTACATATGATAGAATGGGGAGAGCCTAGCCTCTACTTGTAGCTCAATCACAGAGTAAAAAGAAACCAAGGAAAAATAGCCTCATGCCCATAAATGTCCCAATTGCCTTATGAAAACGAACCCAAGAAATTATGCATGTCTTCCTCCTACATCCTTATTCCATTCTTTGTCTCACCAAGGCAATATAAGTCACTCCCTTGTGCACGTCCTTTACACAATCACAAAACTGGTTGTCCTTTCTCCTTGGTTACACTTCCTGGTGCCAAGTCTTGGTGATTCATGCTTGTTTGTCCCTTATCTCATGAGATATCTACCTACTGGTAGTCATATGTGAATCTAGAAATTCATGGAAAAGGTACCGTGTTGTTATAAGATGAAAATGTTAAAATGTTTTTTTTTAATATGGTCAAGTAAACTAAGAACATTGTGATCGTATGAACACATATTTCATTGGATTTTGTTGATTTAGCAACAAAGCCCCATTCTATTTTTTACTTCACCATGTGATGGAGGTAAAAACAACATGGGGCCCCTAATTTTATTTTGGATTTCTAGACCTTCTTGAACTATATTATACATTGTCTTACTTTACCTAGATTTTTTTGGTTACGAAGCTCATATTGATTCTTTTCCTTTGAAAAAATCTAGGTTCTTCAAGGAAATTCTTTGATCTTTTCCTTATCATGTAAGAAAGTTGTTTTGACAATTACAAATTTTCCTAAAACGTGTGCAAATTTCATTTTTCACTCCGCACAAAAATGTGTTCATGCAACATGTGACACCTAAAACAATTTTCCCTATGACACAACATGTATTGCTCAAAAAATTATTTAGTTGTGAAATATTTCATTCTCCTAAAAAATTTCAAACACAACAAAGGAAAATTTCAACTAAATTATTTCAACTTATTTTTTATCGCATCCTTGAAATGTTTCTTGGAATGAGACATATCACAATGAAATATTTTTTCTTGTAATGTATCACAAGAATCAAACACTTTCACTTGCATGATAAACCTCACAAGTTGAAATTTTTTATCCTTGTGGTGCTTGAGAACACAAAAGTATTTTTTACGATGATATGTGGAATTTCTCTAAGTTTTTAACTTCCAAGAATAAATTTTATCACATCTATTGTAGGGGCTAGTCAGCCTTTCCGGCTAGACCTACCAGTCGACTAGCCAAGTCGACTGGAGTAGTTAGTTAGGAACTCGGTCGAATAGACAGTTGGATCGACCGAACAATTAAGAAACGTAATCGACTGGTAACTGTATATCACACATATATATACAGTATCATGTAATGGAAAGATAGGGATTGTTTTGGACATATATAATAAAATTTATTGATGGCTCTCCCCCACTTGCATATTATATTCTATATATTTATGTGTTCTTATATATAATGTTGTAGTGTTTAATTCTCTATGCAAGGATCTACCAGAAACCTTCTCCCAATTTCCTCTAGACTACAACATTGGTTCCATTGTCGATAGTTCTGAACTCGAGCATGCATAGAAAACACACACATAGATGGTAACATTGGAAGACATACAAGAATGGTGGGAGTGTAAAATTATCAATTACATAAAAAATTATGCAAGAAGAAATCGACTGATTTTCATTGAATCACGTGCTCAATTCTTCTCATAAACTCATGAGGGATTTTTAGAAGACATTCTAGAATAATTATTCACATATCTCAATCAATCTAATGCACAAACCCACTTCTGATGAGTAGTTGATGCACACTTGCTTGGGACAAGAAAGGAATTGAGTGTGGAGGAGATGTTGAGGGGGCCTCTTAGGCCTCATAAATTTCATCATACATATGAATGTAACATAACCTAGTCCTCAGAACATTGTAGTCTAGTTGGTTAGGATACTCAACTCTCACCCGAGAAACCCAAGTTCAAATGCCGACAATAGAACCAATGTTGTAGTTTAAGGGAAAGTAAGAGAAAGTTTCCAGCAGATCCTTACAAAAATAATTACACACTACAACATTTATATAAGAACACATAGAAATATAAAAGAGCATACAGAAGTGGGGGAGAACCAACAATACAGAAAATTGCCGATTTTACAAACAAGTTAGTTGAGAGAGCTCGAGAAAGAGAAAAGGATCAATCATTTACTGAAAACATATTAAAGTCAAGTCTTGTCCCACAATTACAATAAGAGATAGAAAACATGAAATAAAAGTGTGAAAATGGAAAGAAAACCATATCATCTCTATAGAAGCAAATTGAAACAAGAAGACAAAGGAAGAAAAGGATGGATGAGCAACAAGAACGTAGCACAGGTCAATCAACTCCATTCGAGACATGTTGGTCGAAGTTCAGTTGAACCAATCTCAGTAAGAATCAGTTACAAAGAAGTCATGCACATGATGGGTTGACCTTAAAACAAAATCGCCTCCACTCGGGGTGACACCAATCATTGAAGAAAAAGCAGTAATGAAGAAGTTAGGGAAGCAAAGAAAGAAAATCAAAAGAATCCATAAAAAAAATATCATTCAAGGAAACAATTTTGGATAATAGCAATAAGGGAAGTGAGGATCACTTAGGGTCGAAGGAAATCATCTCTAATATGCAGAATGGAACCATTAAGAAAGAAAACATTTCAACAATTCCTGACTTGCACCAGCCAACAACTGAAATGAATCAAGCAAATTAGCTGGTATCAAATACACCACAATGGGTAGGGAAAAATGGTACAAACATTTATGGATCATAGCAAAATCACCGTGCATAAAATAAAGTTGAGGCACAACCATTGAATAATCCAGGATCACCAGTAAAATCCCATCAAGAAAAAAGCAAAGATAATTAAAATCAATAGACGGATCGGGAAAATCCTACCAGTTTAATAGGAGAACAAAAATAAGGAACTGATGCAGGAAACAAATCACAAACATAAAATCCTTCAAGTCATATTGACATCAAAGAGTAGTCCAATGCACCTGATCAAGGAAAGGATGAAAATGAAAATAAGAAAAATGGAAATATACATCCAGAATATGGACAACACAATAAACAAAATCAAGGCAACAAAGAGTCCAAAGAAGTCTCCGATAGAGACAAATAAGAAGAAAAAAAACCAAAAAAACAAAATCCAACCAAGGAAAACAAGAAGGACACTACTGCAAATCCAATCACATTCACAACATTTAAACCATTTAGGTCAACATAACCACCAATAAAGACACAATTCGACCCAATAGTTACGTCGGATCAAAAAATAATGGACTTATACAATGAAGTATGTAAATAAGAAAAAAATAGGTTGAAGAAGTCCCTAAGCAAAATAGCATGAATTAAATCAATAAGGATCAAGGATAAATAGATGCTAAAAAAAAAATTTCACCTTGCAAAAGAAAAATTGGGCATTGACCATTCGATGGAAGGAATCGATCCTCTTGCTGCAATGAGGAGCCTGATCCAAGCAATCATATCCACAAGGGAAAATAACAAGGCATAAATCTAGTACTTAAGGAAATAAAACAAAATCTCAAGAAGATTCATAAAAAAACAATAACATATACTCAAATTGGGTTAGCTGAACAAGCAATAGTAATCTTGTAGTCCAAGTTGGAGAAATTTAAGGTGGTCAAAGAACAAGTCGATATGGCCAACTCACAGGAAGAAATTCTAAGCACATTACTCAACAACTAGACAACATATTTTTCTTCTACATACAACAAACTCAAAAAACAAAAAATTGTAATCGTCGACCTGAAAAGAGCCCGACATTTTTCAACTAATGAAAATCCAAACAGGTTATATCCAACCAATTAGAGAAATAAAAAGTGATCGAGCTAGACTGGACATGACAAGAAAGAGAATGTATGAAATAAGAAAGAAAATCTCATATGCTAACATATCAAGTGGTAAGGCACCTCAACGGAATAAAAGAGAAGACTGAGGAAATGCAGAAAAACATCAACCCTGAATTGACCTCAATAAATGAAGCGTGCTTGAAAGAATAGATAGAAATTTTGAGACAGATGAAGACATTGGATATAGAGGCTCAACGTTCATTCGACAAATGACGAATGTTCTCCAATAATTTTCTACATTTATCCCTGACCATTTATCAAAAAACATTCGAAAGTCTACCATATCCCCCTATAGAGTAGTCGAATGTGCCATCAACATATCGAAAAGACTTCCACTTCCTCAATCCCGCACCTTCTGAATAAAACATGACCCCTTCTATTCATCAATCCAGAACCCAAAAAATAATCATTGAAGGGTCTACGGAATCACATGATCCGAAAAAAGTAGCACCCCTACCAACTGGTGTAAAAATGCATGAGTGGGAGGCCCCTCAGGATACAAACAAGCAGCCAATGCAACCATCGGGAAAAACTATCAAACAAACAAATCACAATAGAACCCGTCATCAACATCCTCTGCTATATTGTTCTTTTTCTCTCACTCTCATTCTCTTTTTTTAATAACCTCAAAGAGGACATAGTAGAATTTATTATTTTTTTTTTTTCACACTCACCTCTCGCTCATCGGAAAAATTAAGGGGTTCCAAATTTTTATTGGGTGATTTTTTTGTATTATAGTGGTTTTTTAAAACTTTTATTATTCATCCCTAATGTATTTAAAAAAAAATCATATAGCGGGTTATCCCATATTTCTATGAGGGAGAGAGGAACAAAAATATATTTCACCCCTGAAATTTGGAGCTGCAAGCTCCCATTCTCCCAATTTCCAAAAATATGGGAAATTTTGATAGCAACTTCGCCCTCACATTTGGTATAAATCAGGGTTTATAGTTTAATTCAGCCCAATTTCATGGTATGGGAAATTACACTATTCGATTCGCTCAATTTCGAAAGAATAAGGGGATTTTTGTTAGCGATTTCACCATCCCATATGCTATAAATCGTGTATGATTTCTTGGTGGAAAAGTGCACCATCAAGCACAATTTATTCACATTGTTTCAAGGGTATTGGCATGACAGAGAAATATCAGGAGTCTTGAATCTTTGGCAATGTCTAGAAATCCATAGGAAATAACAGTAAGATATTCAGAGGAAATCACACCTTCATGAATCATATTTCTTTGAGGAATTGTTTATTGTAGCTGTAAGTAATGGAAAATATATTTTATCATGCTCTTTTCTAATTTATCATTAGGGGCCTAACATGTATTGTATAGTTGTTGTCAATATATTTGTGTTTTCATTTGCACTTGCGCTCCTCTTTGTCTTTTTAATGACAATTCTATTTGCAGGGTTATTGGAGTTAGAGTACATGATAATTACTAATCAATGACGTTCTTGGGTTTTTTTAGATGGTATAGACTCTACTTATAATGTCTTGGTCTCTTTTCACTTTTTTAACTAGAACTTAACATATCCATAAAATACAATGACAGTGAGAAAGCAATGCTTCTTACTATGATCTTAATGGCATGTCCATAAAAAAGAATACGATGTGGCCTAAACTTACATGCTTAGCACCATTTGATGTTTGTTACCATTTCTTGTGTGAATGAAACTCACATGGCCTTGGCTCACCATTATATCTTTTCACCAACTTGGCATTGTAGGATTCATTATTAATCTATTATATGATTTTGTTCCAGTCTTCATAGTTTTTTACTTTTTCTAGACGTTTTTCTAGGGAAAGTCTTCCATTTTCATTAACATGATTAGCATAGCACAATCAAAAGTTCATTAGAATGRCATGTATGGGTTGGTTATACTATTAACACAGTTTCTCTTTATTTCTACCCTTTATACAAWGATTAAATAATGGTCCAAATCTTGTATTTAGTATCATGAGTAATACGTACATACCAAAAATGTAAAAGTAGTGCAATTCTATCATTTATAGAGCCATGTAAACTGTACCAATTCACTTTGTCTCATTATAAGTTTCTCATGTGAGTTTTAAGCTAGTTTCATAGTGAGAGATGGTATAAAATAATTTCCCCTATTGACCTAGGATTAGGTTGGTTACATCTGTGTTCCATGGATTCAACATAGCTATGTGAAGATCAAATTTTGAACTTGTTATCCACCATTTTGTATGAACATTTTTAAGGTATGAAGACGCATTTTATTGACAAATGGTAGTGGTATTTGAAGAAGAAGAGGTTCTCAATGTCTTCCTTCATTAGCCCATTTTGAAATATAGAAAGGAATCACCATAGACACTATTTCCATAGCCAAGACCTCAAATATGTAGTTTCCAACATGATTCTATGTAACATCCCCAACTTTACGACTACCAGTGACCCAGAGAGTGCATTTTTTTTGAAATAGGAAAGCGATAATGACACATAGTCAAACTGCACAACCTGACGACAATAAAAAGCCTGCAGATCAGGCCATCGATAACGACGACTCTACACGCCGACACATCCAGAAACTGGTCTAAGGTATGGAAAATCAAGAAGGGATAACTACCCGCCCGACATAGATACGATGACACCTACAAGCTAAAGGAAAAACCCCACAATCCTGATGCGACGGATTGATGACCAAAATAGGGAACCTTTGTGGCACGGATAACCCAACCACGCCAAGGCGTCACAACCAAGTGCCCTCATCAATTTTGACAAACAAACACCCACCTCGGGAAGCACAAACTCCGTCCAAGTTATCAATCGCCTTGCTCCATGAGGGCGTGCAATGATCCCCTCCTCAGGAATCATGTCGTTACTAGGTGATAGGCGTGACAGTAAACCTAGAGAAACATCACTTATCTAGATTGCTAAACCAAGAAAACACCCCTCCCTCGTGTTAGGAGACCAAATATCAGCCAAAAGACATGAGGGCTATAACCAAGCGCCCAATCCCAAGTCGACAAGATGCCAGGTGACATTATTCAAAATTAAAAAGTGCAATTACTGAAGGATTTATTGTTTCCTACAAGGTAAGCATGCATGATGCAACATCTATGGCCAACCCCCCATACACAAATGGACTTAAGGAAAAAAGGCTCAAGTAACCCATTTACTGTATAACTAACAACAAATTAGCAAAAACAAAAAAACTCAACCATTAATCTTGCGCAGTGTAACTACAGTCAAGATAGGCTTAAGAGTGCGACCACCTAGGCGTACCTCAACCATCTGGCCATCGAGACCCTATTCTAGCACAAGGTGTCTTACCTCATCCATGTGTTACCCTACACAACAACCTTCAAGTATCAAAACTCGAGAGATGGGTTAAGATTCGAGAATCATTGTTGTTATTAGGGTTAAAATAGAGTTAAGATTGTTTTCCAAGGTTGTTTCTAAGATTATCCTTTGCATCTAAGTCTTTTAATTCATTTGTAAAATTAAAAACTCCTCACGCAATGATAATCATAAAAATTATTTAATTTTTCTCTTCCTTTTATACATAAGCTAAATTTGCGACAAAACGTTAATGAAGAGGGGTAAGTTGATAGAAGCTTTTATATATATACAAACATATATACTAAGGATGCACTAAAATTGTACAAGGGAACTGCGAGTGTGGATAATCGTTGTGCTTACCATGTTCAAGGACACTTAATATTTCATTACAGAATTGAACCGCAATTGAAACATTGTTACAAATAGACATAAATTCGCCTTCCAGGGATACAAAACAGACATAAATCCTGGGAAAAACATTGATGTAAATTTCTGGACTGTTACACGCATGCCAAGAATAAAAAATGAACATAATTGCTGGGAAAAAATTGATGTAAATTTCAGACTGTTACACGCATGCCAAGAATACAAAACAGACATAATTTTCTAAAAAAAAAAAATGTTGATGTAATTTCAGACTGTTACACGCATTCCAGGAATACAAAACAGACATAGTTTTCTGAAATAAAAAAAAACGTTGATGTAATTACGGCTATCAATCATACATTTAGAGTATGCATTCACTCTCCACTAAACATGTGAACTTGTTTCTATACAAAATAAAAATCGCTATTACATGGCCTCTAGAGTCGTTGTCCATACTACTCTCAATCGAAACCATAGATAATTAATACTCACTGTCGGATAAGAATAAAAATCGTTGTCATTCATAACCTCCGTGTAGTATGGAATTTGTGTCGACAGGTATGATATCGCTGTGTAGAAGTAAAACATGAATTAAAATTTGCAGGGGAAAAAGATATGTGTAGTCCATCCTTCCAGACACAGGTAAAGAGCGGAAAGAATGCATGCATCATCAATCAAACTCAGGCAAGAAGAATGTAGTCAGACTGTATCTAAATACAATCAAATCAAGGAGGGGTGAACTCTATGGAGAAGGGATCGCTTCCCAATAGACTCACTGGGTGAAATACCTATTAAAGGCAAACTCAATGCTCTATAAAAATTAAGACTATGTACACTTCACACCTACACAAGTTTGTTGTGTAAACAAATTTATCATTACCTCCTTACATTATCATCGTGTATCGGTTTACCATTGGTTGGGTAGAGAATTTACAACTACTAATTTCATTTAGACATATTACGCCTTATCAAGAGAAAATTAAGACTCCAAAAAAATTACACTGATTATATACATTGGGTAAAACCAAGGTATTGAAGTGACTGTGTAGATAATTTACAAACTACTATTTTTTTTATATTTACACATATTACATCTTATCAAGCAAAAATTTAGACTCCAAACAAATTACATGATTATATTCGCTGGGTGAAAACACAGTAATGAAGGTAAGGTATCGTTCTTATCAAAGGCATATATTTACTGTCAATCAAGTGTAAAAATGCAGTCAACATTTAATTGAACGTTTCCCTTCACATTTTAATAGTGCTGAGACTTTACCAATCAAGAGCCAGAACTAGTCATTAAAAAGCAGAAAATAAAATGCCATCCCAAAAATGCAGAGGTGATATTAAAAACGCAGAGAGTAATAAGAGGTTCGAATAGAGAAGTGATAACATGATGCAGAGGCACTCAATCACCCAAAGGCACAAGACATTCATTCAGCCAAGAACAATCAACAGGAGTAGCCGACTAACGGGTGCGTCCTTCACTCATCATCCTTGCACAGAAAAGTAGGGCATTGAGATCCATAGGTCTTTTATCACTAAGGTGATGACCGTAGATCGGGCTCATGGACAACTACTCAGGCGAGGACTGAGGAGCTAAGGACGAAAGAAAACAACCATAAAGGACACAATCAATCACCACCAGGTGGTCAAGAGATGTGGAAACAAGGCCATAGGAGACAACAACCATTGAGCTAGGCTAAGAAAAGTTTAGTCATGAAACTAGACAACCAATTTACCTACCCAATAAACATGTAGATCCAAATCATAAATTCTACAACAATCTACCATTCAAACGAAAAAAGTGTACCGTTGCCTGTTCACTCGTTCCGAGCGTCATCCGCGCGCTCCATGCAACTCCCGCTTGCTGACCGTTGAGACTTCACCGGTACCTCCCAGCCAATGCTAGGGGTACTCTTCTTCCCCCTTATCCCCCTGAGCCACAAAGGGGCCACACACACTGTCCAGAGGTTTCGTCTAGCTCCCAACTTGCCTCGCAAGGCTGAGCTACCACTCCTCTCCGAGTTGGGTATCCCAAATCCCACAAGTAAATCAGTCAAGTCAATATTTCTATAGCATAACGTTACGCAAACAGATGATGCCCTTCATCCTTCTCCTTCCTTCATTTTATAGAGTTTCGAACTTCCTTTCTTTCCTAAAATCTCATTTAATTAAAGTTTTAAAAATAATTTCCTAAAATTTCCTCTCCGTACAAGTGTTCCCCATCCCCTATATTCCTCCATAAAGTAATTTCTTTAAATAAGTAATTATCTTTATTTCCCTCACCCACCTAGAGTTACTCCTAGAATCACTCCTAGGTGTCCCTAAATTCTGTTACAGGTTTTAAAGGCTTTCCCTATTATGCAATTGCTAATTCAGTTTAAAATTAGAAAGCTCTTAAATGTAGATTCTTTACTAAGTTGACTTCCCTCTTTTTCCCTTAAGTTCCCCTTTTTCCTTTTTATGTTACCTCTTTTCCCTAGTTTCCTATTTTTTTTATTTTCTTTCTTTCCCCTTTTACTTAGAACTCAAAAGGCCAGGTGTAGAATTTAACCCCTTTTCCCTTTTATCATTAATTTAGTATCTTCTTAAATTATCAAAAGATAAAATAATTAATTCCCTCTTTACATTTTATATCCACAGATTTTATTTCTTATGAATAATTTAATTTCTTACTCCCTTCATGTTACAAAATTTTATTAAGATCAGAGTTATTATTTAAGTGGTTATTATTTTAAATTTTATTATTTTATTTTATTTTATCTATTTATTTGTTTATTTATTATTATTATTATTATTATTTTTTAAAGGTAGACAAATTTTACCCCTAGCAAAATTTTAGACTTAGAACTTAGATTTTGTACTGGGTGACATTTAATTAGGGAAATTGTTTTAAAATTTCTTAACATGTTATTTGTCTTAGGGCCATCTAGGTTCATCCCTCTATCATCATCAATGCGACGTGCCCTTCAGGACGTACTAGGTGCTCCAAGGGTGCCACTCGCCTCATCCGTTCCTTTGTTCGATGTGCCATTCAGAATGCACTACATGCTCCAAGGGTGCCACTGACCTCTTGACTGATTGGTAGACATCAATAACCCCTGGAGTCAACACTCCACTAGGTGAAATTGTGGGAGACTAAGGGCCTCTAAGGAATAAGGCCCCTGCCTTATTGCATTCCCCTTAGAATCATCGTGAGCGAATGTTGCAGTCTTCCCTCACGACATCTTGGGTGCTCTTGAACTAGGTAATCGTTAACCTACAGTTCGAGCCACGGCGGGAGTGCTAGTAGGTTGTGGCAGGGATGTTGTCCACACCTCTCCCTCAACATCTCTGGTAGTCATGCATGACCCCTTTACTCCATACGTGAGTATGGTCGGCAAGCTATCATCATCCTGCATCATCAACAAATCATGTCAGAACATATCCATATCATATCATCTAATCAGATGCGCTAATACCATAGAAAAATCAATCAAACCCCAATGTTACACTCCCTGACTCGATCTGGAGTCCAAGGGGTTCCATCGATGCCTCTGCATCATCAAGGTCCAAAACCCTGCACACTCAGTAAAACCGAGTCAATAGCACCTGTCTATGTCAATGTGGTAAAACGACAAGTCATCAACCCACACCGCCTCATAATCAAAATCAAAATTTTTAATAGCATAATAATCCGTATCACTTGCGAGCAAGTGTCCTCAAATAATAGGTTCGCTCAGTGCGCAAGAGAGAGATGTTACATACACCCCCCTCTTTGTCAAAACTTCATCCCAAAGTTTCACAGTATAAATGCCAAAATAAAGTGTATCATAGTATCATATGTCTATCTATCAAACAAAAATGGAAACTGCTGGTGCATATCATATACGTCCTCCCTGGTCGCCGAGTGTGGACTATAGTTTCCCCACTAGACCTTGACCTGATCTACTGTTTGACGCCATAGTTGTCAAATGTGATGATCCAAGATGTGTATTGGCTCAGCCATGAGCGCCCCCTCATCCGACACCCACCAGGTGATCAAGTCAAAACATGTGTAGGATCACTAATATAATATCTCAAAATAGATATATGAAAAACATCATGCATATGCCTTAAAGAATCAGGCAAGGCTAGTCAATAGGCCAACGAGCACCTTTTTCTCCACAATCTAGAAAGGTCCCATGAGCCTAGGCAAGAGTTTATCTCCCTTCTCAAACTTGATCAAACTTTTATGAGGTTTAACCTGCAAGAAGACTCGATTGCTGACCTTGTAACTACGATTGACACGGTGCGGATCGACATAACTCTTCTGTCAATCCTGTTCTTCTTTAATCCTTTGCCTTATTGTTTTCATTTTCTCTTCCATTTCCTAGATCGCTTCTGGTCCCACCAGGACCCTATCCTCAAGCCGATCCCAACTCAAAGGCGTCCGACATGGTCGCACGTAAAGAAACTCGAAAGGCGCCATCTTAATGGTGCTCTGGTAACTGTTGTGGTAAGCGAACTCCACCAGTGGCAAGAATTCTTCCCAATGATTTTGTTGTTCCATCATGTACATGCACCACATGTCCTCCAAGGTCTGGTTTGTTTGTTCAGTCTACCCGTCAGTATCCGGGTGATACGCAGTACTAAAGTTAAGCCGGGTTCCCAAGGCCTCTTGGAAACTCATCCAAAATCGTCCAGTAAACACCGATTCTCGATTGGATATAATTCTCTTAGGCACGTCATGCAACCTCACAATATCACTGATGAAAACTCTAGCTATGTCAGGTGCCTGATACATCGTACGTACGGGAATAAAGTGAGCACTCTTTGTCAAAGTGTCTACTACTACAAAAATCGAGTCATGTCTCCTTGTCGTCAGTGGCAATCTAATAATAAAATCCATCCAAATAACCTCCCATTTTGATTTTGGAATAGCATGTGGTTGTACTAATCCTGTTGGGTGTCTATGTTTAGCCTTTACCTGCTGACATTCTAGACATCTGGCCACATAGTTGACTATGTCTACCTTCATTCCCTTCCAGAAGAATAAGGGTTTAAGGTCTTCCCTCATCTTCGTGACTCCCGGGTGAGCCATGTAAAATTCTCTATGAGCCTCACTCAGGATCAACATCCTCAACTCGTCTTTCAAAGGTACATAGATACAGTTTTTAAACCTCACTAAACCATCGCTATCAAATGAAAATCCCTCAAATCGTGGTACCATCATTGTGTTTTGTCCGATAAAACCCTTTACCTTTTTGTACCAGTCATCGTCATGCTACAAAGTTAGGATCTTTTCACGTAGATTTGTCTGAAGAAGTAGCACTAAAAAGATGCGCGGTCTCCGACTCAATGCATCTGCCATTCAGTTCACCGTTCCTTTTATGTAAGTAATCTTGAAGTCGTACTCGCTAAGAAATTCTGACCAACATCGTTGTTGCACGTTCAAGTTGCTTTGTGTAAAGATGTGTTGTAGTCCACAATAGTCAGTCTTTAATTCAAATTTTCGTCCAACAGGGTAGTGTCTTCAAACCTTCAAGGCATACATGATGGCTAACAACTCCAAATCGTGTGTCACATAATTATCCTCGTGCCTTCTCAGTTTCCTCGAGATGTAAGTGATCACGTGTCCATCTTGCATCAAGACTCCACCTAAGCCTTCCTTAGATGCGTCAGTGCATACCAAGAATTCTGCGTCCATGTCAGGGACCTTTAGTATCGTTGTTTTAGTCAACAATTCCTTGAGCCCCCGAAATTCTCCCGCATATTTCTCGATCCAAACAAACTTCTTGTTCTTCTTATGAAACTCCATGATCAAATTTGCTATCTTCAAAAATCCTCGACGAATCATCGATAGTATCTTGCTAAACCCATGAAGATACTCACTTCCGGGCATTTGTCGGCACAGGCCATTCCATAGTAGCCTCGAACTTGGCTAGATCCACGGCAATGCCTTCGCCGGAGATGACATGCCCTAAGCAGTGAATATTCAATTGATAAAATGAGCATTTGGAAAACTTCCCATACAATTTGTGCTCTCGCAAACACTATAGTACCAAGCGCAAGTGCTCATCATGATCCTCCGTCATCCGAGGGTAAATAAAAATATCATCAATAAACACTTGGATGGACTTGTCCAAGTACTCGCGGAACACCCCGTTCATCAAACTCATAAATACCCTCGGGGTGTTTGTCAGTCCAAATGGTAAAACAATAAACTCGTAATGTCAAAACATCCTCTTAAAGGCGGTCTTAGGGATTCCATCCTCCTTGATCCTTAATTGGTGATACCTTGATCGCAAATAAATCTTGGAGAACACCATCGTGCCCTTCATTTGATCGAACAGATGATCAATCCTCGGCAACAAATATTGATTCTTGATTGTGGCCTTGTTCCATTGACGGTAGTCAATGTAGAGCCTCTATGATCCATCCTTCCTTTGTATGAAAATAACAGGTGCACCTCATGGTGACACACTAGGATGTATCAGTCCCAGGTCTAGCAACTCCTTCAGTTACATATTCAACTCCTGTAACTCCAGGGTCGACATCTAATAAGCCTTTCTTGCTATCGGTTCAGTCCCCAGTTTTAGGTCTATGGTAAACTCTAATTCCCTCTCCAGCGACATCCTAGGTAACTCCTCTGGAATCACATCCGCCAACTCTCTCACCACCGGAAGGTGTTCTAAACCTTCTGCTACTCCCTTCTCATTTAACGCAAGGATCACGTAAATATTTCACCCCTTGCGCATGCTCTTCCGAAGTTGCAAGGAAGAGATGAACCTCAAGTAAACTCCCTGGTTCTGGCCAACAATCACATGTCTCTGTCCCTCATCATCGACCAAGCTCAACCGCTTCATCATTCAGTTGATTATTGCCTCATGCGATTCCAACCAATCCATACCAATCATGACATTATAAGATCCTAGGATTGTGACGTATAAGTTGGCCCTTGTGACAAACTCTCCCAGGTTAAGGATACAACCTGTAACCTTTCCTCCAACCTTTTGTTTGGCTCCTAAAACCATCTCTACGAATCTAAACTCATCATGTTTGACTACCTTTACCTTAATACTTTTTAGCTGCACCAGAAATGAAACTCTCGATAGCACGAGGATCTATCAAAATACTAAGGGTTTGGTTAGTGATGGTACCTATCGTCTTGAGAACGGTCGACGGATGCTCTTCCTGGCGGTTATTCACTGTTGCATGAATCTGATGGGCCTTGCCCCAAAAATATGATGGTAGTGGGTCTGATTAATCCAAAAATGCCGACCCTTCCTCTGGGCAGGAATTCTTGTAATGTGGAACGCCACAATCCAGCGTACCTTCCTTGGTCTAGTATTCTTGGTACCTATAGTAGAAGCTGAATTCTAACAATAAGGCCCAACTTGAACTCCTTAAGCTTCTGGGAAAAGATGTGGAGCATACAAAAACACTTTAAACGGGCCTCGCACTCGGGCACCATGTGACGAACTTGTCGCAAGGCGTCGAACTCGTTGAGATGATGCTCAACGAATTCCTCAGAAAGATACTTCTCCTGGAACCATTCCTCGAACAGTTCCCATGACACGTCATTGACGGCCATGTTCAAATGTGGTAGGAGCATCTTCCTCCATAGAAGATTTCTCCTCTTCAGTTGTAAGACCTCCATGCAGACCTACACGTTGGAGGTCGTAAGTGCAGGGTGTGAAGCACATCACCCTTCTGTACATTTGTGCCTCGTTGGCACAATCGTTCGCGACACTTGTGGACTATAGAACTCAAATCACTCGAGTTCTCAGTGGAGGGTAAAGGTACTAGTTACGGCGCGCTATGGACCCTCATGGGTACAGGTGCCCCAGACTCATCTCAATACTGATGGTGAGTCGAGGCCTTTGACATTACCTGGAAGGACCTTGTCAGACCACCAACATCCCTTGCTACAAGCGAATCCATCCCAAGGACTTGTTGCTCCCCTTGGGGTCAAACTCAGAGGGTGCGAAACTTCTGGAGGCATCACACTTCCATCCACGATACCTCATTGTGAATCTCTACGGTGTCATCTAACAGTGATTATCGTAAGGGAAAGTTAAAGTTTTAAATAGCGTTAGGTTAAGACTCAAGGGTTTACTACAGTGGAAAGCATGGCGACCCACAGTTGTAGGGTTGAACCTGCTCTCATACCATGTGTAACATCCCCAACGTTACGACTACCAGTGACCCAGAGAGTGCAATTTTTTTGAAGCAGGAAAGAGACAATGACACATAGTTGAACTGCACAACCTGACGACAACGAAACGCCTGCAAATCAGGCCACCGATAACAATGAATCTACACGCCGACACATCCAACAAATGGTCGAAGGTATGCAAAATCAAGAAGGGATGACTACCCACCTGACACAGATACGATGATGCCTACAAGCTAAACGAAAACACCTAAAAGATAAAGGATAACCCAACCGTGCCAAGGCATCACAACCAAGTGCCCTCATCAATTTCGACAAATAAACACCCACCTCAGGAAGCACAAACTTTGTCCAAGTTATCAATTGCCTTGCTCCATGGGAGCGTGCCATGATCCCCTCCTCAAGAATCATGTCATTACTAGGCGATAGGTGTGATAGTAAACCTAGATAAGCATCACTTATCTAGACCACTAAACCAAGAAAATGCCCCTCCCTCGCGCCAGGAGACCAAATATCAGCCAAAAGACACGAGGGCTATACCCAAGCACCAAATCCCAAGTCGACAAGACACCAGGTGACATTAGTCAGAATTAAAAAGAGCAATTACTAAAGGATTTCTTGTTTCCTACAAGGTAAGCATGCGTGATGCAACATCTATGGCCAACCCCCCATACACAAATGGACTTAAGGAAAAAAGGCTTAAGTAACCCATTTACTGTATAACTAACAACAAATTAGCAAAAATAAAAAAACTCAACCATTAATCTTGCACAACGTAACTACAGTCACGATAGGCTTAAGAGTGCGACCACTTAGGCATACATCAACCATATGGCCATCGAGACCCTATTCTAGCACAAGATGTCTTACCTCATCCATGTGTTACCCTACACAACAACCTTCAAGTATCAAAACTCGAGAGATGGGTTAAGATTCGAGAATCATTGTTGTTATTAGGGTTAAGATAGAGTTAAGATGGTTTTCCAAGGTTGTTTCTAAGATTATCCTTTGCTTCTAAGTCATTTAATTCATTTGTAAAATTAAAAACTCCTCGCGCAATGATAATTATAAAAATTATTTAATTTTTCTCTGCCTTTTATACATAAGCTAAATTGGTGACAAAACATTAATGAAAAGGGGTAAGTTGATAGAAGCTTTTATATATATACAAACATATATACTAAGGATGCACTAAAAGTGTACAAGGGAACTGCGAGTGTGAACAATCGTTGTGCTTACCATGTTCAAGGACAATTAATATTTCATTACAAAACTGAACCGCTGTTGAAACATTGTTACAAACGGACATAAATTCTCCTTCCAGGGATACAAAAACAAACAAAAATGCTGGGAAAAACATTGATGTAAATTTCCAGACTGTTACATGCATGCCAAGAATACAAAACAAGAATAATTGCTGGGAAAACGTTGATGCAAATTTCGGACTGTTACATGCATGCCAAGAATACAAAACAGACATAATTGCCAGGAAAAACATTGATGCAATTTCAAATTATTACACGCATGCCAGGAATACAAAATAGACATAGTTTTCTGGAAAAAAAAATGTTGATGTAATTACGGCTATCAATCATACATTTAGAGTATGCATTCGATGTCCACTAAACATGTGAACTTGTTGCTATACAAAATAAAAATCGCTATTACACGGACTCTAGAGTCCCTGTCCATATTACTCTCAATCGAAATCATAGATAATTAATACTCGTTGTCAGATAAGAATAAAAATCGTTGTCATTCATAACGTCCGTCTAGTATGGAATTTGTGTCGACATGTATGATATCGTTGTGTAAAAGTAAAACATGAATTAAAATTTGCAGGGGAAAAAGATGTGTAGTCCATCCTTCCACACACAGGTAAAGCACAGAAAGAATGCATGCATCATCAATCCAACTCAGGAAATAAGAACATAGTCAGTTTGTATCGAAATACAATCAAATCAAGGAGGGGTGAACTCTACGGAGAAGGGATCGCTTCCCAACATACTCACCGGGTGAAATACCTATTAAAGGAGAATTCAATGCTCTATAAAAATTATGACTATGTACACTTCACACCTACACAAGTTTGTTATGTAAACAAATTTATCATTACCTCCATACATTATCACCGTGTATTAGTTTACCATTGCCTGGGTAGAGAATTTACAACTACCAATTTCATTTACACATATTACATCTTATCAAGAGAAAATTAAGACTCCAAACAAATTACACCGATTATATTCGCTGGGTAAAAACAAGGTATTGAAGTGATTATGTAGATAATTTACAAACTACTATTTTTTTTAAATTTACACATATTACATCTTATCACGCCTTGATGTTACTCTAGGTTTACTGTCATGCCTATCGCCTAGTAATGGCATGATTCCTGAGGAGGGGATCATTGCATGCCCTCATGGAGAAAGGCGATTGATAACTTGGATGGAGTTTGTGCTTCCCAAGGTGGGCGTTCATTCGTCGAAATTGATGAGGGCACTTGGTTGTGACGCCTTGGCACGGTTGGGTTATCCTTGCTGTGAAGGTTTCCTGTTTTGGTCATCAAGTCGTCGCGTCGGGATTGGGGGTTTTGTCCTTTAGCTTGTAGGCATGATCGTATCTGTGTTGGGTGGGTAGTCATCCCTTCTTGATTTTTCATACCTTTGACCAGTTACTGGATGTGCCAGTGTGTAGATTCATTTTTATTGGTGGCATGATCTGCAGGTGTTTTGTTGTCGTCAGGTTGTGCACTTCGACTATGTGTCATTGTCGCTTTCCTGCTTAAAAAAAAATGCACTCTTTGGGTCACTGGTAGTCATAACGTTGGGGAGCGACGACGATGTCTGCTGACACTCCTTGATCTTATTTTCCTCTCAAGGTTCCTGGGACTCTCTTTCTTGCTTGAATCACTCTCCTTTTCCAATTTCTTTTCTATTCTTTCTAGACACTTCAACATCTTTAAGTTGAATTCACCCTGCTTATCCCTGACTCTCGTGAGTGTTTAGCTATCAGCTCAATGAGCCTAGGAATATTTCTACAATCTTTCAATGATTTTCATTATATGTCCTGTAGTGTACCAATTGCTCTGATACCAATTTGTAGTGTACCCTTCACTACCCAGGTTTCCGAACCTCACAGTTTACCATTCCTTACATGGAACTATAAGAAAATGCATTTAAACACAATTAAACACACTTAAATTACAGAGTGAAACACATCTGGGTACTGCTATAATTAAATGTTCCATAGAATTCATCATTAATTCATTTACACAGCGGAAAACATGATACAAAACAGCACAGTCAGGTTCAAATGTAATAAACCATATTTCAATACTTATCTTTTATCGACTGGAGAAATCACCAACCAAGTGCAGGCCTTCCACGAACCTCCCAGCCTTAGACCACACTGTTCACCAGCTCAACAGTAGGTCACCCCCGAGCTGGGACCGAGCTCCACCCCAAGGCAAGAATCCTAGGCTAGGCTGAGGTTACGGGAAGATCACCCATTCACATTCACCATGAAGAAGTTCTCCCAGGAATCTCCCACATTCACTGCACACAGACCCTCATTCCCCACATGCCTGTTCCACCCCAGGAGAGTGCACCTTCTCTGTCACCTAGACATTCCTTCGGCTGCCAATCTCCCTTACCTTGGGTTACAAGAACAGGCCTGACCGAAATTCTCTGGGTTCTATGGCAGCTACAGGGTTCCTTCCAGGAGTCCTCCTCTCCCTCTGCGCACTTCCTCACCTGGAGGAGTCGCTCACAGGCCAACAAGCCTCACGCAGTCCAATACTGCGCAGTCACAACCATCCATAGG